>JAMKCH010001005.1:0-75927 GCA_023653785.1 Ophioderma brevispina | reverse complement strand
CATTACTTGCCATTTTTATTGTATTTTGAATATGTATTTTGTATTTCTTTTACTTGTATGCCGGTGTGAAAGTAATCATATTCCGGCAGGTATCCCCGGGAAAAAAAAAAAAAAAAAAAAAAGGTGTTTTTAATAGGACTATCCTCGCTTAGGGTACTTGTTAAAATGGTCCAACAAGCGGTGATATATTCATTACCTATTGGCATAATACAGCGATTTTACAAACCATTTCTGTCGGCCATATTTTGTGCCATTTTTACGATTTTCGGAGCCGAGATCTGCACCGTCTAGCATTCTATTTTATACCCGAAAGTAATAGATGTGTTAATGCGTCTGTCGATAACTACATCGAGCATTAAAATTGTTGCAAGATAGTGCTCGTAATTTTAAAACATTAACTTCGTTTTTCACTTTTGTGCTAACTCCATAATAATTGTCATAATTGAAAGCTCGATTTGATATCAAAGATTCATCATAAAGTCATCTTTATCGCCGATATATCCCTGGATATACACAGGCCATCGTCACATTTCCATTTACGTGACCCGGCCGAAGAAAGGCGTGTGTCACAACTTGGGCGGGGGTTTAGTGAGCTCGTTTCTAATTGGTTACTTTCCCGATTTCGGATTTTGTTATTGGCTATTGCGTTAATAATTAATTCAGCGGGTCATATAAATATTAGAAAATACTGATAAAAACATAAATGTAATAAAACAATGATAATCAGAAGAAACTGATGCTCAATTATAAATCCACATTTAAAAAATATCCTACTTCAATGAAAGCAATGATTTCGTAATCGACTATTTTGGTCAAAATATAAATGATCAAAAGTTGATACTTTGGATGGTTTCTGGATGGTTCCTTGTGTTTCGGGTTATTTGGGTTTCAATAGTTGATGAGCATTGGGGACCTGGACCAAAAGTCAGCTATTTTGGTTCAAAATGATCAAAATAATATTTTTAAACAAAAAGTAGACACTTTTGATGGTTCCCAGAGGGGTTTTGAGTGGTTTCCGGTGTTTTCGGTTCTTTTCTATTTCAGTGGCTATTAAGCATTGCCTGAAACCCGATTTGGCTATTTTGGTCCAAAATGGTCAATAATAATTTTAAAACAAAATTGGAGTACCTTGTATGGTTTCCTTGGCGATTTTAGGATGGTGCCCGGGGTTTTCAGCTCTTTTGTGTATCAATATGATTGATGAGCATTGCCTGAACCCAATTTAGCTTTTTGGTTTAAGATGGTCAAAATTATAATTTGTTTTTTAAAAAGTGAACACTTTTGATGGTTTTCAGCTGGTTTCTGAATGGTTCCTGGTGTTTTAGGTTCCTCTGTGTATCAATGGTTGTTGGGCATTGCCTGGAACCCAAATCAGCTATTTCGGTCCAAAATGGTCAAAGTAAATATTTTTAAAGAAAAAATGGACACTTTGGATGATTCCTGGATGGATGCTGGATGATTCCCGATTTTTTCGGCTCCAATGTGCTTCAGTGGTTGATTGCCTGGACCCCGATTCAGCTACTTTGGTTAAAAGTGGTCATAATAATGATTTTTAAACTAAAGTGGACATTTTGGATGGTTCCAGATGGTTTCTGGGTGTTTTCGGCTCCTTTGTGTGTCAGTGGTTGATGAGCATTGCCTGGACCCCAAATCAACTATTTTGGTTCAAAATGGTCAAAATAATGATTTTAAACAAAGGTGGACACTTTTGATTGATATCAGAATTCCTTTCAACTAATGAAATGGAGTATGAAAGCAACGTTTATGAATAAACGCCATAAAAAAACATATCCTTAAAAGGGAAATCATTCATTGGGCGAGCCCATTGGCCCATAGCACAGTGTATGTTCATTCATGTATGGTCGACCAAATTTGGAGATTTTTTCTTCATAATACAAAAATGAATCTTTATGGATTTTAAATTCCACTGGGAAAAATATGAACTTCTGATAGTAAAATCTCAATTTAGATGGAGTAAAGTGGCGATGTTGTTCATTGGGTCACCCACTTTTAAATACGAAGTGCTGTGCTTTACACGCTCATGGTGACAAAAGCAAAGTGATTTGATATAATGTATGTCAAAGTGGACCACGCTACTGTGGACTCCAATATTTGGAATAGACCTCAACATTTGGAACAGACCCCCAAATTTGAGAATTCCATATTTCTAAGCTGGGGGTCCACTGTACCCCTTGTTTTAAAACCTAGTGCTACCCCTAGTCCAGTTGCAAAGTCAATCCTTGTTTAGGGTATATATTTCATATCAAGTCCTCACTTAGGGTGTTTGAGCATTATCAATCCTTGTTTTGGGTATATATTTCATCCGAGTCCTCGCTTAGGGTATCTTTGCTTGGGTAAAATCCTTGTTTAGGGTCGGTTTAAAGAACTTTTGGCATCCTAGCTTAAGGTCATTTTTGAAAGTCAATTCACGCGCGTGCTTACAACATTTAAACATGAGTGCCCCCCCCCCGGGCAGGTATTATAGTCCGGGCTCAATAGACGGAATAAAGCGTGAAACTAAATATTTGCAGTTTAAAGGTCCCAGGAAATGAGATGATAAACCTACTTCAAATCTTTACGGGACATTCCATTCCAATAAACAGGGCCAGAAAAAAAATACACTACCAGTGAAATCATTAGTGAAAGTATTGATTTTCAGTCAGTGTCATGAATAGATTCACACCACTCACCTGGAATTTTCTATTACTCTCTGAAAAATCAATAGTTTCACTAATGATGTCATCACCAACCCCAAATATTGAATGCTTTCTTGTCCCTCCTTGTAGACTTGACACAAACCACATCAATTTTATTTTCATTTCCTGGGACCTTTAACTAGTAAAATTGACCAGTTTCGATATATGTGTAACTTATGTATATATGTAATACTGTTTTGATGTTATTTGTATAAATGCAACTTTATGTGATGATAGTGTTCTTGACAGTGAATTACTTTTGCCTGGTTTCAACATTCTCAGAAAAGATAGAAATAGGGGCGGAGGCAGTGTCGCATTATACATAAATGAGATGTTTAATTTTAAGAGGTGTGATGACTTGTGTGATGAAAGCATTGAATGCATAATGGCTGAGATCACCCCACCTCATCGGAGCTCAATGTTAATTTGTGCATAATCCTAATGGTAAAATGTTGAATTCTTTGAAAACTTGTCTGTGATGTTATCAAATGCTTCTGTAACTGATAAAGAGAGTGTTGTTTTGGGTGATTGTAACTGCGATTTCACACCAAGCATAACATCTAAAGAAGTCAGAGATTTCAAGTTTGTTACGGAAATGCATCAGTTAACACAGATGATCAACTTACCAACCAGGGTTATATCACACAGTAAAACCATTATTGATTTATTTTTTACATCCAAACCTGAACTTTATACTGCTGTCATTCAAACATCATAAAGTGACCATTTTTATGATTTTCGCAGTTAAAAAGTGTAAGCCAGTTAAAGGCGAACATAAAACAATTGTATATCGTAATTATAGAAATTTTGATAACGATTTGTTTCTTCAGGATTTGTTAAATGTACCATGGAATGATGTTGACATGTTTACTGATGTAAATGATGCATTAGAATTATGGTATAAAATGTTCAATGAAGTTGTTGATAAACATATCCCGAATAAACGTATAAAAGCTGCTCCAACACCATGGTTAAACAACGATATTAAGCAGCAAATGTTAGAAAGAGATTACCTACACCGTAAAGCAACGAGAAGTAAAAACAAATGTGATTGGGATAACTATAAATTATGCCGTAACAAGTTTACTAATTCCATACGCCGTGCTAATTAAAGAAGAGTTTTGTAAAAAATAATATTTCTAAATGTGCTGGCGATTCCAAAAAGCTGTGGAAAACGCTTCACGATATACTGTTGATAATGAGGACAACTAATATTGCCAATGGTTTTAATGATTATTTCACAAATGTTGCTGATAAACTTATTGCAAGTAATGTTACTAGTGATAATGATGTCGATGATTATATTGTTTAGGATGATAATGATGTTGAGTATAATGTATTGGTTAATAACACCAAACCTGAATATGAATTACCTATTATTACTGTTGATTTTGTAAACAAAGGAATTGATCAAATAAGTGATAAAAAGGCCACCGGTCTTGATGATCTAAGTTGTAAAATACTGAAAATTGCCAAACCTGTTATGTTAATGTTTACAGTTTGACTAAGATTATGAATATGTCTTTAAGGACTGATATCTTTCCTCATAAATGGAAGCTAAAATTGTTCCTCTTCATAAAGGTGGTGATATTAATGTTAACAATTTTAGATCAATTGCCATCCTTCCTATTTTAAGTAAAATAATTGAAAGGGCTGTTCACCAACATTTATATGATTGAGTCATCATGACTTAATTGATGAAAACCAATCAGGTTTTCGATCTTGTCACTCAACTGAGACATGTTTAATTGATATGGTTAACGACTGGAGTTGTAATATGAATTCCGGAAAGATGCCCGGTGTTGCTTTTATAGACCTTCGCAAAGCATTTGACACGGTAAAGCACGATATTCTGTTATGTAAACTCCAAAACTTGGGTGTTTCAAACTCTGGCCTTCGCAAAGCATTTGACACGGTAAATCACGATATTCTGTTATGTAAACTCCAAAACTTGGGTGTTTCAAACTCTGGCCTCGGTTGGTTCAAGTCATATTTATCATGTCGTACCCAACGAGTAAGTTTTAAAAATTGTCTATCTGAATCAAGTAGTGTATCAATAGGTGTGCCTCAAGGCAGTATTCTTGGTCCCTTACTTTTTATCATTTTCATTCACAGTATGAACAAAGTTGTCACACATGGTAAAATCTCAATGTATGCAGATGACACTACTCTATCTGTTACTGGAAGTGATGTAAATGATATTTCAAATAAGTTAACGACTGATCTCCAAGGAATTATGATATGGTTACAAAAGAATAAATTGTTCCTTAACATGGATAAGACAAATATTATGTTACTTGGTACTGGAGCAAAGTTGCGAAATATTGATGTAAATGATTTTCATGTTATTATAAATGATCAGAACCTGCAAAGAGTGACTAAGGCTAAATGTTTGGGTGTATTAATTGATGACGAATTAAATTGGCATAATCAAGTAAATGGTGTCATCCAAAAGGTGTTTTTTTTTAAATCGGCCTAATTAGACGCATTAAGCCTTACCTTGATATTAGAACTCTAAACATGTTGTTTAAATCGTTGGTTCAACCTATTTTAGACTACTGCAATACAATTATGGTATAGTCGTTTTAACGATGACATGAAGAAACTCAGTGTTCTTTACGATGTGCACGAATAATTTTAGGGGTGAACTACCACACGTCATCAGATTTAAAGGTGCAACGAGAGATTTCACATTTCAGGTGTCCCTAAAAAATCAAAAGTACTGAATTTTGCCCTGATTTAAAACTTTCCATCAAAAATATCCCCATCTGAAAGCATTAATTTGAGAAATATTTCTTTGGTACAAAAACTGAAATTTCTAATTTCGTATAGGAGCAAATACGAAATTCAGCGTATGTTTTACATAGAAATATAAGCACATCAAAATCACCTTTTTCACTCTTTTAAGACATTTCTTTTGCCAAATAGAAGGTAAGAAATCTATTGAGTGTCAAATCTATATGAAATTACTATTATGACATAATTTGTGGGTGCCTCAAAATCTTTCGCTGCACCTTTAATGTTCAGGATACTAGGGTTGGAGCAATATGTGGATCCTGGGTTTCCTACCGGAAATCATTTTTTACCGAAATTCCTATTCCACAATGCTCCAACGATGTACGAGTAGATAAAATAAATAGCACATATATATTCTATGGTGTTTTGTGTCATACGGTAATTTTTCTGTCATAACTGTGCGAAAACCGTTTGCTGTACATATAGTTTACCAGTAACGAGTACTCTTTGATTGCCTTGTAATTTTTGCGCCACATAATGTGCGCGTAGTTTAGAGGCGCACTAAACCGCGAGCGTGCATTGAGTGATGCATATCTACTCGTACATCGTTGGTGCATTGTGGGATAGGAATTTTGGTAAAAATGATTTCCGGTAAGAAACCCAGGATCCACGTATTACAGACGCGTATTTTAAATCTCTTATGATATATAAATCATTGAATGGCCTTGCACCTAATTACCTTGCTAATAAGTTCAAATATGTTTCAACAACTCATAATCTAAATACAAGTCAAGCAACTGCTGGTCAGTTAGCTTTGCCACCCTTATCAAATGGCTGCGATCTAAATTGTTTCAAATCATCTTTCATGTATAGTGGTGTGCAATTGTGGAACGGATTAAGTTCTGAAATTTGCAACTCTGTTATTGTTCAATCTTTTAAAGAACAATACAAAAGTGTATATTTCAATTATTTTTAATTAAAAGAAGAGTATGTAAAGAACTGTCATTTTACCAATTTATTTTTTTTAAGAGTTCTTAATTTTTTTTCAGATAATCTGTAAGGCTTTCCAGAGTTTATTGTATTTAACTGTTGTACATGTTCACATTTTTGATATTATGTAATAAGCAAACTTCAAATTGAACCGATTTTAATTGTATATAAATTCCCTATGTATTTATGTATATGTATTATATAATTTTGAATGTATAGCAGGGCCCTGTGTTAGAACATCCTCGGCTGAATCGGGCAACCCTGGGTAAATTATGGTTTCAAATAAATCAAAATAATCGCTTGTTATTTTTTTTTTGTCAATGCAAGGCGCATTAAAAAGGTAGATAAACACAAATTATGCAGCGTTAAAAGTTTAGTATTTTAACGCTGCACAAACCAAAAAGCAGTTAAGTGTTAATAGTATGTTCATAAAGTTTTTGCTTGAGGTACGAAATCTGATTGGTTGATAATCGTGCATTGATTGTCACTGCACGTGCGGAATTTTAACGAGGTATAGACCGTATTCAATAGCCAGCCATGTTGGTGGACAAGATAGACGCATTCCAGTACTACAATACATTCACCTGTCAATGATCCCTGTGCAATCGCTAAACATGGATCGATTGACAGCTTAATGTATTGTAGTCCTGGAATGTATGCATCTTGTCCACCAACATGTCTGGTGGCTGACGTCATATTGAATACGGTCTATACGGGATGTGTTTAGAAAGTACTCGCGACAGTGGCTTGTTTCATTTTACAGGCGGATGTTTACGCCTTTTACTTGAAACATTGGACTATGAGGCATGTCCTTATATGCTGTTTTGTAATATACAGCAGGATACTAGGGCAAAACCAAGTGTAAAGTCATAATAAATGATTAAAATAATATAACCGGCTGTTCCCGCATAAAAAAAATGGCGCATTTTCTTGAAAAAGAAATGTCACCTAAATCTCTTTTCCCTAATATCAGTGACTAATGGATACACACAGACTTCAGCAAACCATGGATCTCACTAAATATATTCAACAATCGGCCCGGTATGTGGAGGAGAAAAACATTTCAGATCTTTTTCATCGTATAGTTCAAGGCCATTGTTATATTGCCGTGCACGCAGTTGAAAAGATTTTAGGCGTTATGCCCTTGCCGATTCAGATTGAGTAATTTTCATGACGAAAGCACAAAATACCTATCCTTGAGTAATAATAAAGCTTGAGCTTCTATAGCGTATGTTCAATTAACTTTTAACAGTATTTTTCATTTATTCGAAAAGGAACAAAGACGAACAACAATCATGAATAAATGTTGCTGGGCAAGCTTTGACCTAAAAACTTTGTGCAGAACCAAAATCCGTAACTTCTTGCTTAACTACATTTCTATTTCTATTTAATTTACCTCGTTTTCAGAAGAAGGCGGAGGCCAACGAGCTATATTATATAACGTAAAGTGATTGATTTAGTTTTTTGTGTGGTTTGGTATGTATTCCCGTGGATTTTCATGCTAAAATTGATTTTTGTTGCTGTTTGGATTTCAATAGTCAAATTGTGTTTGAATGTACAATAAAGTATATTTGCCTAGGTTCCAACCTTTTAGTTAAAGTGGTGTAGCCCCATGATGGTTCAAGGTCAGCATGGGGGAATGCTCCGATGTTGTTGAAAGTGGTGTCAAATGATTCCTTGTGTCATACTGAAACAGGAAATGCATTTTAACTGATTTGGTGATATCAACATTGCAACATTAAGGGGGAAATGTCCAAGTGCTGGAAGCCTGTAAATATTGTGTTATTTTCGCTACAATTTCTAATTATGTTATTTTGAAACATGATTTACCAAGTGCAAAGTATTGAGTGTAAAGCACACTCAATACTTTGCACTTCTTTTTATTATATTCATTGACGACATCACATGAAGAATCCCGAATCCATCCATCCATCCTCTACGCAGATTATGTCACACTCACGGCCTTCACAGTCAAAAGAGGACAGAATCCCAACTGCCGCCTCTCTCAACAAAGACCTGCAGGAAATCGGGTCTTGGGCAACTTCATGGAATATACTTTTCGCGGTGCTGCCAAGTGTAAAAACTGTAAACAATATCAAAAAGAAAGATGCTGCAACAGTCCATCCAAGTCTCCACTTCTTTGAAAACTCTTGAAGAGGCTGACAGTGTCATCTACTTGGCTCTCCATCAGAATGACCTGTCATGGTCTCCTGTGATTACAAAATGGCGAAACTAGCCAGTCAGCGACTAGGATTGCTCCGTCGAGCTGCACCCTATCTAAGGGACAACTGAAAGGGCTGTATATAAATCCATGATTCGATCCAACATGGAATCTGTGAGTTCAAGCTGGTTTGGAGTCAACACCCTCTGTTCCCTATCCCAGTAGATGCAATCCAGAGATGTGCCATTTCCATCTTTGGTATCCCCGAGAGTGAGCACACTTAACACATCCAACCACTTGGTCATCGCAGGGCATGTGGATTGTCACTCTTTTCCGCCGCATTTTTAATGGACATCACCGAATCTCCTCAGCCAGCTGCTAGCTACCACGCGCTGCTTTCAGTTAATCCTCCGCCTTAGGCGCTCAGTCATCTTCAACGACCTTGCTGTGAAGTCCAACATGGCCTCCCACAAAAGTCATGTCTCCCATTCTCTGTAGGCCTATAGAATGACCTTCCTGCTCTCATGTAGCAGCCCCAACCAGGACATGCAGAGTTTCAAAGTGGTTAATCGCTACCTTACGCCAATCGTCAGCGTTAACTAATAAGATAACTGCCCTGTTAATGCCTTTATTAGCCTTGAACAAAATTTAAAAAACGAGACTCATCAACGATACACATAGCCTCGCTTATTATGATATAGGTATCAAACCACTTCAGCAGAAAGTGAAACAACAATGTTGAAATGCCGCTGCCCTAATCAGATAGGCACTTAAAGGAATATTCAATGAATTATTCTGAAATATTTGGAAATTTGGGTATGGATGGAAAGCTTAAGGTACGTAGATTACATTATAAATCAAATAAGTGGAAAATTGTCCACATTTGTGGAGTATTTTGGCCCTTTTAATTTCCTTTCCCGCCCAATAGCTTACTCGAAACGATTCCGACAAATCACATCGCCAGCAAATGGTGACGTCAAAGAGTGATGACCATCATAATTTACGTCGTTGTGCCCAGTCATATCTGCAGTGTTGCCACTTCAATAATAATAACAACAACGAAATGAAACAAAATATGTCATTCTGTTAACTTTTTTTTTCTAATTTTATTATTACTTCATTATCCATCAATATTACAGTGTCACAATACAATTCGAGTCAACATGTTTTGGTCATCACTTTGCGTCCATGTTGGCCGGCTTTGATCATGAAGCCGTGGCGAAAAATCCGCACCGTTTTCTATTCTTCGTACGTCAAAAAGCAAAAATTAAAAAGCCTCTATTTTGTTAATTTTTAACAAATCAATTGTATTATTTTTTCGGGAATTTGTGCTGTATGTACATATATTTTATGAATTAAAGTCAAACTGAGCTTGACAAAATCTGACACCTTTCCTTTAAATCTTTTTGACGTTTTTTCCAAGTACGGTGGGAATTTGTTGGAAACCCCCTCCACCAACACCCTCTCCCCTGTCCCAACATCCCATCTTCCCTTCCCAAAACCTAACTTCCTACTTCCCAACAACCCATCTTCTCAACACACCCCCTCTTCATAACATCCCATCTTCCACAGCCCCCTCTTCCCAACATCCAATCCTCCCCTTCTCAATCCCATCTAGCCAGCCCTTCCCAAGACCGATTTCCCCCTTCCCAACACCCTTCCCCCTTCCCAACAACCATCGTATACCCTCTTTCCCAACACCCCTCTTCCCTTTTCCCCCACACCCTCTTTTTTCCCCTTTCCCAACCACCCTCTTCCCCCTTTCCAACACACTTCTCCTTCCCAACACCCGTCTTTCCCCTTCCCAACACCCATCGTCTCCCCCTTCCACCACCCATCTGCCCCCCTTCCCAACACCCATCTGTCCCCTTCCCCCTTCCCAACACCCATCTTTCCTCTTCCAACCCCATCTTCCCAACACCCTCCGCTCATCCCCCCACCTTCCCCCTTCCACATCCCCCTCTACCCACCACTACCACAACTACCCATACCCCCCTTCCCAACCTCATCTTTCCCCCTGCCAACACCCATCTTCCCCCTTCCCAACACCCCATCTCCTCTTTCCTACCACTCTGTCCATCTTCCCAACACCCATCTTCTTATCCCCACCTTCTCCCTTCCAATTCCCCTCTACCCCCTTCCCAACACCATCTGTTCCCCTTCCCACCACCCATCTTTCCCTTCCCAACACCCATTCTTCCCTTCCCAACACCCCATCTCCCAACACCTCATCTATCATAACCACCGCTCCCCTTACCAATCCCCTCTTCCCCCTCCCAACCCTATCTTTCCACTTTCAAAATCCTATCCCCTTCTCCCCCCTCCTTTTTCCCTTTTCCACCCCTCCCTATTTCCCCTTCCAAATCCCTACTCCCCCTTCGGAAATCCCTAATCTTCCCCTTCCCGACGTTCCATTCCACATCCCAACATATATATTCCCCATTTCAACGTCCCATTTTGCCCTTTCCCATCGTTCCATCTTCCCCTTCCCAAAATCCCATTTTTCTCTTCCCAAAATCCTATCTTAGCCCAACATCCCAAAGCTCATCCCTCGTCCCTTCCTTCTGTTAAAGAAGTTCCTTGAACTTCGGGCACTACAGGTTTCAATCCTCTCTCGGGATTCGCATGGTACAAGTTGCAAGTCTCCATTAGTTGTTTACTATTTGTGTTTGTTTTTGTTTTCTTTTCAAGGATTTTGTTATGGGTTATATTTTATGCTATTTTATGTAACATGGCTATATTTATACCCATGTATTGAGGTTTGTTGATTATAATGTTAGACTTATCTGTTGCTTAAATGTTATCATTCATAAGTTTTCCAAGGAGGTTTCAGATCTTTGTCTTGTGGTAATATAGCCTATGTTTTTGTACTCCCAAAAGTGGACATTATAGTGGAAGTTTCAGAAAAGTTAATTTCAGAATGTTTGTTGAGGAAGAAGTGTTTCTGACAAAAGTGTTGTTCAGCTAATACTCCCCAAGTCCCAACTAAGAAGTCATAAGAATATGAAAATGACTTGAAACATTAAATAACCTGAAAGTACAAACCTTCAAATGAAACCAAGTATGGTCAATTTACCAAAATTGTATGCTCTTTGTCTTAATTAAGGAGAACTTCCCAACTGTGAAATGGATTGAAGTTTTTACTGTCATACTACCAACCTTGGAGTCAGAGATCAATTTACAATCAACTGAGTTTACCAGCTGAGTGGGACCAGGCCTTTCAGTTCGAGGTCATCCAATAACAACAGGACCAATAGGACACAGCACAAATCCTTTGCCTGTATAGGTCAGTGGCCTGAATGCTATGACTTCGCTATCCACCATAGAAAATGCAAGAACTGCGATGCTGATGACTCATCAAAGGGCCAAAGTTGGCTTTTGGATTCGGGTGCATCAGGAAACGGGGGGCGGGGGCCCCAAACAGCCAAGCGACAACCAGATTTTGGAAATCGCTCTTAATGTGTGGGACTCAGATCCAATCCTCTACTAACCCACTAGACCAAAATTTCATCAACATACGCTAAAATTCAGCCCTATTCAAAACACAACATCATCAAGTCCTCGTCCGTCATAACTATAACCCTAGCGTGGCTAGCACACGAGGGTTAAAAAAAAAACAGTAAAAAAAGGAAGAAATTGAGCTTCCTGCTTGTGAATATTTTGCCATTCAGATCATTAAGCTTATGGTACCGACTTTTGCTCCAATGCTTTGGTATTGGTAATTTGATTGGGACTTCTTGTGTTCATGGTGTTAGTGGCATGTGGTCCACATTCAACATGTCAAATGGATGCCACAACACCTAAGAGTTCATCGGGTGGCTGCACAAGACCAAACACAACCTTTGGATCAACAAAGCAGCTGGTAAATGGATATAAAAACATAATTTAATATTTAAATAAATAGAAAATATCAAGTTTGAACAAGGCAAATGCACTGTAACAATTGTGAGCAACAAACAGGGAAAAGAGTATTAGTGTGAAATGGAATGAAAAATGATAGTATAACTAGTAAAAGATAAAAAGGAAAACAAAATGAAATTTAAGAAATAAAACCGCATTACAGTTTTGAATTTGGTGAGCTTTGAGATAAACCATTCCTGGTGGCCTAATCTACTGAACAGACCGTGGTATTTCTTGGCACTAAGAGATATGGATGTCAATACTACGCTACATTTACGGCAATTTACACAGTGACAAAGTTCTCCTTTATTATTACTATTTCAACATCAGTAAAACATGAATTTTATTGACACAATATTGGCTCAGTTGCGCAATTCTTAATGATACTTATTTAATCAAGTACTATTTTTCAAGATAATAAATACACAACCCCATATTATGGCTACATTGAAAATGAGCAAATGCAATAATTCTCAATATCATTCAGGGGAAGCTTTTAGGCAATCTTGCGACTGCAGAGTTTAAACTGGGGCTAATATACACAGTTTTAAACGTTTGTTTTTTAAATCATATCCCGCAAAATTTCAATTTTTGTGTATTTCAATACAATGAAAACTGTTTATATAGCTAATTCACAGCTGTTTGACCACATGCAAATTGTCTATTTTTAGAACAAATTTAGGCAGTGGCAACACAATTTTGACAACTGATATAAAGTAGGGACATGCAAGATCTTTTATCTGAGCAAAAATCAGAAAAATCCATTGCGGGAATCTTGCCATATATGCCAACAAAGGTTATAATCTGTTATGTTATAGTGCCCTCTATATGACCATTCTCCATAGAAAGGCATGTTAAACTTGATTTTGAAGAAAAATCATATTTGCCCCCAATGAAATGTCATGAAATTTACAAAGAATGTAGTTTGTGGAATAACAATTCAAATCAGTTGTCGCCATCGATATTTTTTGTTTTATTCTGTTTCATCATAATAAATGAGACCTCCAAACAGCTGTGGATTAATGATACCCACATCAAACTAAATAGCTCACAATGCAATTGTGGAATGAAATGCAAATTTGTCAATTTTTTGAAGAGCCGCTGGTAAACCCAATACTTCCAATGAAGGGAAGAGTACATGTATGATTCCCACAGAATTGTGATCCTCAATAGCCACATTTTTGGGGTGAGGGTGTTAGAAAATTTTAAGGTGTTTTTGCCTCCATGCTCACAGTTGATTTACATAAAATACTAGCTTTAGTTGTAATAAAAGTAAATGAAAAACTCTTACGAAGATTTAATAGGCCTGAATAATGTTTTCAAGGCCAAAGTAACAATTTAGAAAAGTTAACATAATTTCTTTGAACATAAACAAAAAAATTAAAAATAAACATTGGTTCTATGATATATTGGTACTAATCTACTACTACATAATTAACACTTTTCAATAATCAAAATGGGGAAAAAAGGATAAACCTAAGAATACATCAAAATCAATGTTAACAAGCTTGCATTTACTGGTTCTGTTTGCATTTGAAGGCAGTGTTGCTCCACTCTTTTCAATATTCCATTGTCAAGCATCACATTTTTTGACATTGTCTTGGGTTGGGTTTGGTTACCTCTGAGCAATGACATTTCTTTGTGCCAAAAGAATGACCAATGATGTGTGCTCATTTACTGCTCAACCCTATGGTATTAGGAATAGGGCAAAACAAAGATTTTACGTAGGATGTAGGTTGACTGCCATATGGCACACAAGGAAATATCGTGAGGGGATACAAATTTCTCTAAATTTGCACCTGATTGGTTTGTAGGGCACCTACCAAGAATGTGAGAGGTTTATCCTTCAAGATTACAAAATTTCCCTTCAAGATTGCAAAATTTCATTTCAATTATTCTTATGTATTTCTTTATTAAAGGGCAAATATTTCCCTCCAAATAGAAATATTTCCTAGGAACATGGTTCCGGATTTTCTGTTGTGCACGACAGAAAATACCAACTCATTTTTCTAATGAATTTTGTAGGTTATTCACTTCAGGTTTGATTTAATGTGTTGGTAAAGCATTCAAAATATTCCTCCAAAAACTCTGCTTCACACATAAATTGCAGGCAGATTTACCTGAAAGATGATTTCCAATGTATTATTGGGCTCTGTGACCTGAAATACCCTGGTTTTGTGATTTAACTTCAAGTAATAAGCACCACATATTACCATGCACTGCATACTGCAGATTTACAAAGTGATACCCAAGTTAAGTTTATGTGTTAGAAATGTGAAATTTAATTGCTTAATCATTAGACAAGACTCCATATTTCATATCCCTAATCAACAGAATAACATTCAACGATACACGATGTATATTGGTATTATCAGGAAAGAAGGTTCATATTAAATATAAATATTTACAAGTTTTTGCAAGTTCCCTTTCATTTAGCCCATATGAATACTAATAAAAAAATAGAGTTGAAACAAATCCCAAATAACTTGCCTTATTTTTTTGTGAGCCACCTGAGCTCCCACAATCTGGGATATGTCAAAGTAGCCCCATTTTTAATATATAGATTTCTCACTTGGACAATACCATAAAGCTATGCATCAATATCCTCCTACTTTTTCTAACAATAGGTTAGCTCAGGGCTTTCATTTACTCTTCCATGCCAGTGTTAAGTTCCAAATGTCCATCACAATTGGACTTACTTTGTACATATGAAAACCGCTCTCATAACACATGGAGTCTTGTTTGCACCTTTACACCCCAGAAAAGCATGAAAATTGGGGGAAAAAACGATTTATAGAATATTATCTGCCCTGTGAAAAGAAAGCATACATTCACTGACACCCTACACACCAATGTTTGGACTGACCAATGACAAACATTTCTTATCCGCCCTGTTAAAGGATCCTGTCAGGTTAACAATGGGCTCATATTGCGTTTGACATCACAACTTCTTCAATAATGTATTTTTTAAAATTAAAATACCAAAAAACATCCAGGAGCGGTACTTCAGGAGCGTCTTTCAGTCATGATTTTGAAGTTTGCCATATTAAAATGTATTTATACATTGTTCAAAGTACTTACCCCCAAGCTTACATTTATCAATTTCTGCAGAATCCAGAATGCATGCTGATAGTACTCAATTGAGTTACAACACACTGTAAGGTCCATTCACACCTCCACTGCACTGCAGTGCAGTGAGTTGCATTACCCGAATAGCAGTCTCTGCCAAGATGCTTTGCAATGCAGTACTGCAACAAGTGAATTTTCATTTTAACTTGCATTGCAGTGGGTTGCATCAAGTTGCAGTAGAAGGTTGATCGATAGATATATCGGCAGGGCAGCCACCACTGCACTGCGTTGCAGTAGAAGTATGAACGCCACATTTACTCAAACTACGGTACACAGCGAGCACTGGCCGTGAGGTCATACTCGACTCAAACATCACACCCATGTCATTACCCTTCTTAGTTGTGAAGCCCATATGCACGCAGAGATAGTAGGGATGCCAATGTTATAGCTTTTGCGTATTGTAATTTTCATCATTAAAGACTGGGAAGCACATTGGATGTATTTTTGCACTGACACTCTAGCAAGTCCTTGTATTGTTATTTTTCCACATTACAATTTTTCTTCAGTCCTTAAATATGAATGAACTTTAGCCCTACTGTTTCATACAATCAGGGTACCAGAGTGAGAGCAAGAGACATCGTAAGATTAATGTTGAGTTTTACTCTCCACAACATTCCGAAGGGACGAGCACTAGTGTTGCATTGTATATCAGGGGTCAGTGACACAAGAAAACAAAACTCCTTTTTGGCAGGATAGGAAAACAAAAATACACGGCCTCGGGACCGCTTTGTGTCGCCTGCCGTCGCGGTAGTGAATGATAGGCCTAAATGACCTTTGACCTTGATATGGGACCTTTGACCTCATCAACAAATGAGGGAGGGTCCCATGTTGCCCACCTATTGATTCAAGTTGTCCAATTGAACCTTCAACTTTTCAAAATGGGTCCAATTTTACATTTTCAGCCCATTTTACAACTGACTCACATGACCTTTGACCTTGGTATGTGACCAGTTTGACTGGTTATGGGACCTGTGACCTCATCAACAATGAGGGATCCCATGTGCACCTATGATTCAAGTTTGGTTCCAATTGAACTTCAACTTTCACACATGAGGTCAAATTTACATTTTCAGCCCTTTTACAACTTGACCTTCACAGGACCTTTGACCTGGCTGTTTTGGAATGGGACCTTTGACCTTGGTATGTGACCTTTGACCTATCAACAAATGAGGTGACCCCAGTGCACATCTGTCAAGTTTGGTTGCCAAGTTGAAAATTCAACTTTACAATGAGGTCAATTTTACTTTCTCAGTCTTAATTTACAATTGACCCTAACATTGGACCTTTGATCTTGGCATGGGACCTTTGACCTCACAACAAGTGGGGGATTGCCATGCTGCACCTGTGTGACCCAAGTTTGGTTAAATCCATCATAGTATGCGAATTATACAGGCAAATGGTAACCTTTTTCACAACACGACAAACAACAAAACAACAGACAACAGACATCAAAAACAGACTACAACAAACAGGGACAAGTTGAGTGATCCCTATGGTCTTCCTGCCCTAAGGCATGGCGACACAAAAATGGTATGAAAATTATCAGAAAAAATGCCAGGCTCTCCAGTTAAAACAATGAAAACAATCCTCAGGAAGTCATGGTTACTCTGTAAACCTAGAAGCACAAAGTATCACATAAAACTCCCACTCAAGTCTCACAAAGAATGTCTGGTATTTGTCGACTTAAATGGCCAGTATTTTGTGTATTAGTGTAAGACATTTGTCTTGTTCGTACATCATGCGCTGTGTCGCGCGCATTTTAGACTGCGCCTAAGAATGTATAAGCACCTTCTGTAGTAAGGCCGCAATAATACTGTGCAGCGCAATTCAATTAATTTACTTTGTGCTTCAAAGTTTATGCTGTAAGTTTAAAGGGTGACTTGCACCATAAGAAAAGTGCTTAGCTAGACATAGCGTATTTGAAAGCAAAGATGTTTTCAAAATAGGACAAAACTGAGTTTGCACTGTCGATATGTGTGCTGTTATATAAATAATATATTCTACATTCTTTTCAAGAAAATCTTAAAATTTGTTTCTATTTCAATATATCTTTTTCTTTTTTTCTTGGATTGCTTCTCATGGGTATTGAGTTTTCTTTTAAAGTACCCTTTGCTCCAAATGTACAAGCTCTCAATTGATGATACCAGCTTGTTGAATGCATTTTTTTCTTGGTTCTAAATTAGTCTGAATCCTAATGCTTTTGCATATTTGTAAAAGTAAATGAACATACTACACTGCTAAATAATTTTCAGAGAGGCCTTGTGAAAGGCAGTTTCACATCCATCTCAGTCCTCATCTTGCTATACTCATAGAAACTACTGCTATACTCATAGAAACTACACAACCAGCTTCTTCATGGGAGTACATGTGAAGTACCTGTTAAGTAGCCGCAGAGTACCCACCCACAGGGTACAACATCACTGACCGTAAAGTGGGATTATTTTGGTAATCTTATCCATAATTTAACATTTTGGTCACCTGTGTTGTATATTTTTTAACAAATGCCATGTGTGTTTTTGGTGATGTTTAACATGTCATAGGGGTTTTTGGTAATGCTGAACTCAAAATATAGATACTACTAAACCTGAAAATGATCAGAAAGGGGTAAACAACAATGGAATGTTTGGTGCCCTCTATGGGTCAAAGTGCTACTAGGCAGCCAGTAGGGGGGTACCGGTGAAGGTACTCCCAAGTAGCTGGAGAGGTACTCAACTACTGGTGGCCTAAAGGGCTACCTGTCAGTCACCTAGTAGACAACTGCAGAATACACTTTACAGTGGGTATTGCTTGAAAACATAGCTGCTATGCGCCCAGTGGCTTGGGTACTTCGCAAGTACTTAGTTGTAGGTATATGTACTGTATCAATAATGCATCAAAGGGGTATCTGGAGTAGAGCTTAGAGTACTGGGTTAAACTGTGAGTAAGACTCCTGCTGTGTATATGTGGCTACATGATGTTTATGTGAGTCACTTTGCAACCTTCCCAAAATGGGGCAAATGCATTCAAATTACAGTGTGCACTTGCGAATTCAAATCTATATTTTCATGTCACCCACAACTTGCACTGAGCACATTAACTTATAGATTTTTAAACAAAGCACACACAGAGTGCTCTTCAGTAATGCATTTTTTGGTTGGCTGGAATTGCTGTTTGTTTTTGACTGCCACATTGATTCTGCTTTGAACTGAGATGCATGTGAGAAGTGCATTTTATGGGGTGTAACTTGTCAAGAGAAAAACACAATATAACTAGCACCAGAAATTGAGTATTTTGAGCTTCAATCATTTTGGTTATTGGCCAAAGGGAGCATATTGAGCTCTCAAGAGCTACAACCCCATGGTTTTATATCACAAGTTCTCCATGCAGTGAGTACAGACTCGTATCATCCAATAGTCATCACCACTTGTTGGGTTCCTTGACGACTGTGCTGCTTAGATGTGTTGTCAACCAGAAGATGAAGATGGGCTGGAGGATGGCGATGAGGAGCAACAGGTACATCCGCCTTTTGTTACCATGACTAATGCTGTCTGGATGAGACTCAGGGAGAATAATCAACTTCAAATTACGTACCTAACAGGAGAAAAAGATTCTTAGTGTCACACAATTTCAACACCACATATTTTTCTGCTGGGCTGAAGCAAAATTTACTTAATTTCCAAGCATCCAATCCCTTAGCAAATGACAAAATATTCTTTACGCTACACCAAACTCAAAATCTGTTTTTGCATGAAAATTCCAGCAACTTGCAACTGCTAAAATAGTAGTTTGGACAATTCTTTCAGAACTTGCACCCCTTCCTTAAAGAAAATGAAAGGGATGATCAATTTGGTCCTAATTCTATTAAAGGATGGATCTATGTTTGCTCTGTCTGCATTAAAGACTGCACCTGTTGGGCTTCACCATGATGCGAACCCAGGCATGACAAAGGAGGTTATTGTACTAGAGAAAACACAGGATCAAAGAAGTCAGCAAGTTAATTATTCAACCCTTTCTTCTACAGTCGCCATCAAAATACTTCCATAGTATTTGCTCTGCTTTCAGCATGATGTGCGTAAATACGGAAGTGATTTTAGTGAACTCTTATCGGCTGGTTATCGTTCATGACAACAGTGCAAGTTTGAGAATGGCTCAGATCTTACAAAGCTCTGCCCCTTTTTACACGTTCATGATGACTTCTTCGTTGGCCATCATGGAAGTACTCTGATAGCGAGTATATTATGATGTGAGCATGGGTTGTGCTGCCACTGTGCCTGTATTTTCACAAATTCACTTAATTGCTTGTGCTGTGGGTTTACTCTTTATTACACACTGTGAAATCAAAGTACTCGTTTGGACAACTCTACTCGTTTTCAAGCTCCCACTAACAATAGGTACTTATCCATTGTGACCGCCGAGAAACGAGTAGGGAAAACGAGTAGAAAAACGAGCAGTACAGTGCGCCCAAATCGATATTGCTTCCCATCCAATGCATGACCGACCGTAAGACCAGTCAACCGTTACGGTAGTTCAGGCAGGATTTCCGAAATCAGAAGGGTGATCATGACATGTTGTTGCGATCCGATATATGCGGTATGAAAAAATAGGTAACACCCGCTCATACACTTACCATACCGCCGCGCCAGTATCACCATCGCGGGTCTAGTCCGGTGACC
Source organism: Ophioderma brevispina (assembly GCA_023653785.1). Taxonomy (NCBI): domain Eukaryota; kingdom Metazoa; phylum Echinodermata; class Ophiuroidea; order Amphilepidida; family Ophiodermatidae; genus Ophioderma; species Ophioderma brevispina. The sequence continues at coordinate 55,663 of JAMKCH010001005.1, read as the reverse complement.
TTCCGGCCACATATTCCGCTATTTTTATTTTCAGCATGCGTGCTTTTACATTCTAGCCTTAGTAGGCTTGTACACAAACAGACGACCTTGCTTGCAAATATCAAAAACAAAACAAAAATGTTATCTATTTCATAAACGCTTTATAGTATACAACAATCAGATTAAACTCCTAAATTGGGTTGAGAGGCGAGGTCTTAACCACTGAGCTATCCAAGATTTTTTTGTTGGGGTGAAAACCGGGGGTGAAAATTTATATTACTTGAACCTCAGCTGCTAAATCATGATTAAAAAAAATAAATAAAATAAAACATCACCGATTACTTCTCTTTATTTTCAAAACCTATTTATTTCTCATATATTTACCTTTTCCATAATACTTGCAATTTTTAAGGACCAAATAAAAATAATTAAAAACGGGAACACGATGAAGAGCTGCTTCCGAATTCTCATAACATGCGGGTTTCCTTGGGGAAAATGTCGACATTCAAGCGGGGATTCAAGTTACTTTTATTATTTTCCCATTCTCTCTCACAAATATCGTTCAAATTTACAACCAATATGTCAAATAAAATCTACTACGTCCGATTGACTATGGATCGAAATTAAATGTTGATGCATAAAAAAGAGAATTGATAAAATTACATACTTTTCTGATGATCAATTTGAGTGAAATTTCGCACGTTTTGAGTGATTAATAATTAATGAGGTTCATGGAGCGTCGCGCCATCTGGCGAACAGCTTGAGTTTTTGTGTATTATTTTTCTGAATTGTTATGTTTCATTAGATTAATTTGCCTCTTACACAGCAATGACGAGAATGTCGGTTTAGTGTGGTTTTTTTTCTACCAGTGACACCTGCAACTTCTGAACACATACGTTCTATAGCATTTTTTAGAAAACCTGCTTTCATTAATGTTTTTAACTGTCAGACCCCAAGGTGGATGCCAAATGCCTACCCTTAAATATGCCCAGACAACAGTTAACCTTAAGTTGTCTACTAAAAAAAACCAAAGAATCAACTTCATTTTTTTGTTAAATTTGCGACATTTTCAATGTTAAAAAGTTAAATGGACAAAGGCAACTTACCAAAAAGAAGACTATAGTGATGCTTGTGTACAAAAGTGCTACCCAATAACCTAGTGATCCAATCAAAATGTGTGCCAATAGACAGACTATCATACTGCAAGAAATAATGTAAAGTTACTGTGAAAGAATGTTGAAGCAATTTGCGATGATAAAGTACCGCTATCAATGTAGGAGCAAATATCTTAGGCAGTACTAACATGGTATCATTTAAAGGCAATGACGATGCATTCTCCATCAAACCAAAATTGTGCAATTCGCTGTAAAATACTGCCTCACAACAGGCAATAGATATAATGCCCGATGCTACCCCATTGGAAGACCATACTTTCTAACTGGGAAATGGGCCATATTCACACCTCGGGTTTATCGGAGTGGGTGGAGGAATCAGAACCATATTCTGACAAGTCTCCATTTCCGGCAATGAAATTTTCTAACTCTACATCTAAGATTTGAGCGCTAAGTTTATAAACAAGCTCGTTCTCAACCAAAAGACTTGCCCCAAGTTGCAATCTATATCGTCGCCCACATCACATACTGTTGTATTTTACAAAACACGTTTTCCGAGAAAATTGCAATTCAAAATCTACCGTGACATTTCATGTCTATACGGTAAAACGAATCATACAGGAAACATAGAGACTTTACTGTTTTGAAGAAAACATTTTAAAGTCCAATATAAACCATTAATCCAACTTAAAACTGCAATTATATTATCTTAATAGGCTACAAAGTTATGTCTGTATGTGAAATCGCAAATAATGTATATTGCAAAATACGACCAATATTACACCGTTGATTTTCAATGTATGTAAAATAGATCACTATGTGAAAGCTTGTTTACAAAATAACGATGGAAATACGTCAAAATAGGTCTGTATGTTAAATCGTGTATTTTGGGATTGGCAAAATACAACGCTATATCAAACACATGCAAATGAATGGCGATTTCAAAATACGACAGTATGTGAAATACGGATATGATGATTTTGAGGAAAATGACAAAAATCTGTCATTATAAACTAATTAATTAGGCATCCTCACATTTTGAAACTTTGTGGATGGCAAGAAATCGATGAACTAAGTAAGTAGGTGGAATTTCGCAAAAACCTTAAAAATGTGAAATACGACAGTATGTGATACGGGCGACGATATGTGAAAACTTTCCAAATTGCAGAAATTTACCCAAAACAGGGGTGCAATTTCGTTGTAACTTGCGGGAATCAGGTTTGATTCTTGCCAGGTAATTTTGCGAGAATCAATTGATTCAGACCTACTTCGGTAAGATTATGAATATATTATAAGGATATAATTTATTCCCATGCTTAAATTATCTGTTTGGCGAACTTATCAGTTATTACCATGTATTTTAAACTGTTAGAAATCTAAATACAGAAGGCAGAAGTAAATTCTTCACAATTGTTTTAAAGACCATATAATTTAGAGCTGGAAATTTTTTAATTAGGCCTAACTGTGTTTTGAAATGTGACACTACAATATCGACGACCACTACAAGTTAACTACTTGCCGAAGACAACCCTTTAAATATTCAACTACAAGTATGAGTCCAAGTATGAGTTCTTTTACTCACATAAAATACTTGATAAATTAACCAAAATGCCATCTCTTCAGATCTAGAGTACTCAGTTCTCATACATGCATCCAGCATAAAACAGACTGCAGAAGTGACTTTGGAAGACAAAAATCAATATTATAAGGCTTGGGATTCTGATTTCATTTTCTTAATATTTGTACTTAATTAGGAATGCACTCGGTTGAAACAAAATCAAGAATCGGATGCATTTAATGGCACAAAAATGCAAAATTTCCGAATTCTGCAGCCTTGCAAGCCTGCCGAATTCGCAACAGGTGGCGAAAATCTCTCTTCATATTTGCTGTCAAAACAACAAAATTACAATGTTGAAGGCACCGCTAGCAACTCCCATCAGTATTGAACAGTCTCACCTGCTAAAATTTAGCATTTCCTCACGAAATTTCCATAGCGCTACAGAACCGTCGGACTAGTCTACTTCCCGCATATCACTGTTTACATTTGCAGACTGAAAAGGTAAACACCTGGATATATTACCTTGCAATTTTGATACAAATTTGTTTTATTTTGTGTACAAACTAATGGAAAATAGACAAAGGGTTATTTTCTAACTAAGATTTTTGTTATTGCATTGATGTTAGTACTTTTTTAGAATTTATTTTGCCATTTTTAGAATTTATTTTGCCGTTTTAAAATGAAAAACCTGCATTTTATATGGTACAATAGGGCACATGGTAAACACATGGCTTTGATGTGATGGTAATTGTATCGGGGTCAGGTCAATTTTCGTAAACAGTACGTGTTGATCGAAGATATGTACGGACTTCTGTCATTGTAAAGTAGACTTTCGCCTTAATATTTTGTTTGTTTGACAATAAAATTGAACAATATTCATTAGTTCTTTTGAAGAAAAAAATACATTGATTGTGATTCTCCTATTTCCATATAATCGGTAGGCCAAAGCATTATTTTTTTTCTTGACTGAATTTTTTCTCGACTGAATTTTCTTGACGCGAATCAACTCTGATTCGCGTGTGAACATTTGGGCGCGAATCTTTACGCGAATCGATTCGCGGATTCGCGTCGAAATTGCAGCCCTGCAAAATAGGGTAGACGTTTCATATAGAAGTCCCATTGATGCAAATGAGGTATTACAATTGATTCCGTCATGTGCTGTATGACGTTGTGTAGTAGCGCTTGACGGAATGAATGGCAACACCTCATTTGCATCAATGGGACTTCTATATGAAATGTCTACCCAACCTCAACCACCTTAAGGTCATCAAGTTTGGTTTAAATTGAAGCGATACTTTGCAATTGGGAAAAATTTCACCGAAGTAACCTACCTGACCAGTATATGACCTTTTAGCCTCAACCCCTATTAAGTCGCCCTTTCAATTGTTGTTAATTTGGTTTAAATTAAAGCAATTCTTTTTAAATGGGAAACTTTAACCAAAATGCCCAAACATGCAGACATACATACATGCCACACACAGAAATAGCAATCCTTAGTCTTGCTCTCCAGGGGCAAGCTCAGGGACAAGACAAAAATAACACTTTTTAAACACTTTTCAGTCAATATCAAGCTCAATAATGCTTCACAAACCTTGTTTAATGTTTATAACCTTTAAAAAGTCTCAAAATTATCCCTGCAAGGCAATTTTGTCCTTCAAAAATCCCATTTGGGGATTGCCTGTCTCCAAAGTCGCCCACCTGGGCATGCTACTGATTTAACATTCATTTCAGATGATATTGGCTAGAAAACAGTTTTGCAGATACAAAAATACAAGGGAAGCACAGCAATACCTACCCAACATATTTGTATCCACTAAAAGCTATGAGATCCAGGGTTCTAAGCCCAGTCTGTATATTCATTATGTAGAGTGTAACTATAACAGCTAGGATTTCTATCACCAACCATACCAAGGCAGTACTGGCTGCGATACCTAATTGGCGCTGGAGAAAACTGCAAAGGATGACAACGAGGTAATTATTTTCAGCTACAGGAGAAATACCATTGCAAACCTGTAGAGGAAACTGAGTGAAAAACTATTAGTCTTTCAGAACTAGAAAAATCGCTGTTACATATAATGGGCTTCCCTCCCTCTCCCCACCCTGACACAAGATTCTAATGGTAACTAAAAGAACAAACATGTACATCTGAAATTAGGCATCTTAAAGCAGTATTTGTTCAAGGATCCTCATTATAACACTCTGTGAAAATGGCTAGAAGTATTTTGAAAATGTGTGCGGTGTGTAAAGGTGGAATAAAAAAAATGCCTCTTGATAAGACAAGCCTACAATACCCGAAAACTACTCTGCGTATACACAAGTCTTTGGTAGTGGCTTGTGGTGGGGTCAGGATTCATTCAACTGAGTAAGCTGATACGGACGCGTGTATCATTGACACGCGCTTCGACATGGTCCATAACAGCCATCCATGGTTCATACCCGAACTTTAAAATTGTTATATATTTTGCAGAGAATTTTTATCATTTAGTTGATATTTTGTTCAAATCAAAGGATTAGCTTTGTCTTTTTGTATCTGTGATAAGGGTATGGTGCATGTGATGGATGGTGTGTCCTATGACAGTGTGGGTGGTGTGTGTGGTGTGAGCGCATGATGCACATCTGTGAATATCTCTTTCAAAAGTTCTCAGTAATTAGAATTACCTCTCAAAAATGCTATTTACGATACAATCCATTCTGATTTTAAATTGATTACCAATCTCCCCAGCTTAACATACAGCTCACCTGTCTGTCTCCAAGTGCAACACCAGCCAACCAGTAAGTATGTTACAAACCCCATTACTGGTATGTAGAGATCAGGTGCGTTGATTTCATATCTGGGTGCTATTGGCTCATCTTGTTGATTATAACGAATGGACCACTCCTAAGGGAATAAACAAGCGGTAGAAAAACCATAGTTCAATTATTACTTGTAACACATACCAAAGCAATACAATGAAGAAACGCAGACACTTAAATTTAGAAAAGTACTAAAAGGGCATGTCCATGCTTGGACAGTCTTATCATCAACCACAACATGGTACTTTTTATTATGATACACAAAACAACTTTTTTGGGACATAAATGCATGTTCAAAAAATGTCAAATTCTAAGATTTAAATGACAGAACTGTTTGAGCTACAACTGGTGGCATTCCAGCAAGATACAAAGTAAAAGAAAAGGTAAGGATATACAAACAGCAGACTATCTTTGAGATGGGGTATTTAACAGTATAAGTTGAGGCCTACACCTAAGATTCATTTGAAAACTATAGTCCTCCATGGCCAATTCTCGAGTCAGTTGACATCACACATTTTCAGACGTTGTTTTGCATACATTACACATGTTTATAGGGCGCTTTCACGGCAGGTCAATATGTTCATTGGCCAGACTTGCCTCCACAGCCACCCAAAACATGCAGAGAATACAGAAGTTACCTGTGGAAATAGCTGAAATGTTCAGGCGAACCAGAGGGCATGTATTGTATTCTTGCTTGGATGATCTGGAGGACAAAAGAAAGAAAGTCCATTCCTCCTTCACCTTGTCGATGACTCTTCCAGTTAAGCATGTACGACAAAATCAATGGACCATGCTAAGTGCCACACAGCAACATTCAAACTCACCGCATTTGAAGAGTGAAATACTTCTTGAACTTTGCATTTAATTTTGACAAATATTCTAGAGTCGAATGACCCTCTTCATTTTCAGTTCTCAGCAACACTCAGTACAGAATTCACTCTTAAGATTTTCAATTTCACTCTTGAGAATTTTGATCCAAGAGGGGGAAATACTTGGAGTAAAAATATGAGTGACATTACTGGACTGCAAATATCTGGATCGTTTGGCCAATACCCTTCATACAAACTGCTTCTGCTGGAAGTGAAGTCCAAAAATTTTTTTCCCATGTTTAAAAGTTAGTGGTACAATTGTGCATGTGTTATAAAAAGCATCAGATTTGGCAGAGAGCGAGGTATATAGCATTAAATGGAAAACAATAAGATATGGAACCACCTGCATAGATCAAGGTAAGGTTACCTAGAGGTCACAAAAGTCAAATGAGGTCAAAGAAATTCATAAAAGATGCAGAATAGGTATAAAAAGCCACAATATGCATGAAGAGGTATAGAATAAATTGGAAAACAATAAGATATGGACCCACTGCACAGGTCAAGTTCAAGGTTACCTAGAGGTTCACAAAAGGTCAAAATGAGGTCAAAAGTCATTAAAAGATGCAGAATAGGTATAAAATAGCCACAATATCGCATGAAAGAGGTTAGAGGAATTAAATTGGAAAATTTCAATTAGATATGGAACCACCTGACAGGTCAAGTTCAAGGTCACCTAGAGGTCACAAAAGGTCAAATTGAGGTCAAAATTCATTAAAAGATGCAGAATAGGTCTAAAATAGCCACAATATGAATGAAAGAGGTAGAGAATTAAATTTTGGAAAACAATTGGATATGAAACCACCTAAACAGGTCAAGTTCAGGGCACCCTAGAGTCAAAGGTCAAAAACTTTAAAAGATGCAACTAAGTCTAAAATAGCCACAATATGCATGAAGAGACAATTTTTTGTGTGTTTCGGCAAAAAGTAAACTTGAAATAATGTTTTACGTATATAATGGGTCGTTTTTTAATGAATTATCAAGGGTGTTTAATGATATAAACGGGTTGCTGTTTTATAAATAACATGTCTCTGCCAAATATTTAAATTGTGTCAAAATTAAATCTTCATGTAGTATTTTGGGACACGGCTTATTATATTTGACGAAACGAAATAGGCTAGTGCACCCATTGGATTACCTGCTTTATTCCGTCAGAGAGTAAAATGTACGAGAACGGAATAAAAGAGTGCAATCCATTGGGCGCACTTAGCCAGTTTTGTTTTGTTTCGTCAAATATAATAAGTCCGGGGAATGGCCCTGTTGTTTTGTATCATTATTTGAGAACATTGGAATTCATGCCAAGTACAACGATTTCAACATTCCGCATGAAAAAGGTTTTTCGTCATAGTCATCTCTTGTGCATTCGTCATAAGAAAGGAATTTAAATCAAAACCAATGAGTTTGTAAACTCGTTCTATATTAAAAAGACACAATGAATTATAAACAGCTCAACGGTTGCCTAAAATAGGATATTGACTATAATGGGTTTTGCCAAAAATTGTCTACACACGACATACTGATTGGCTCCCATTAAGCACTTTCAAACATTGTATCATGTAAAGCATTGGGCCGCACTTTTATATTTCTTCATTGATCGTGTTTATCTAATGAACAAGAAAGGTTATGTCAGTCAGAGTGTCATATACACACTCTTAAAATGCATCGTCACTTTGGACTAGGTGTCGAGTAAAGGGATCTTACACTGTTTCTAGTCAAAATTTATAATCAAAACGGTTAAATGTGACCAGAGTCTTGGCAAAATATGACTATATTCTGGTCGATTTTACTAGGTTTTCCAGTCAAATTGGACTATAACGTGTAAGATAATATTTGACGAGCACTTTTTAAAGGTGTATTCATGCTTGGTATACAGGAAATCCTAAGTTTTGTAACAACGAAGAACCCGTTACCCAGGGTGCGTACGTAAAACACCAACCCCTAACACTAACAGTTTTCGGCTTAGTCACTTACAGGAGAGTTTAATTGGGGAGGCAAGTTCCTTAATGACACATATTGATTATTTCAAAGTGCTTTAAAAATATCACAAAAACAAATAAGCTCAAATCAATAATATCATTCCGTCATTTTTGGACCCCGACGTACCTGGATGATTGTAAACTTTTTGATGAAAGGCTGTATCTGCTCATTGTCGTCTGAGATTTCAGTATTTAATCCATTCTTTCTCAAGATAGAGGCAAAATTGTTAACCATTGATGTTAGCCCCACAGTAAAAAGAATAGGAGTGCAAGACAAGTGGTTATTCAACTTTATATACCAACCAAACCACAAGTTTGTTTTCCGATACTTGGCCGAGAGTGTATGCAAGTACCAGGCTCTCATATTAAGTAGGGGAAAACACGAGGGATCAAAATAAACTCGGAACAGCACCTTAAGTACACAATGGAGTGACTATAAAACAGGCGCAATAAACATAAGCATGCAAAAGAAATCCCCCAAAGCTTATGTCTCACAAGCTGTTCCTCGAATTTGAATTTGCTAACATGTTTAGAAATGGATTGCAATGTTATGAACTTAGTTTGATTGGGATTGTTATGAAAAACACAAACTGTGCATTGTTTTTGAAAAAAAAATAGTATAAAATAAATGATAGGGCCTATATGCTCCTCTTGTTTTTTATTAAAATTTGAACAGGAACCACACGGTTGCAGACTCTAACACGCTTCCAAACTTTTCATGGATCTATTGTGACTACATTTCGACTTAATCAAAGAGGGCCTTCTTCATTTAAAGGGACCACGCCGGAGATTTCTCGGAGGATACAAATCTGCTGTAAATTTGCACTTGTTGTAGAATACCAACGGAGGACATTGCGAAGGTATTGAACAAGAAAAAGAAAAACAAAAAAAACTAAGTTTTGAACTCGCCCTGCTGTCCTGATCGGCCCAATAAACAAGCATCCCTCGGATATCTGTCATGCCCACGACAGAAAATACCAAAGCACAATTATTACATGAAGATGGCTTTCACGGCTTATTCCCTAAGGTTTGAGTAAATATAGTGGTTTGTAAGATTGTTTAAAACATGGGAGTGGGAGGGTATGGGGCATATTTTGCCCTAGAATTTCCTCTTATCTCTATAAGCTTAAACTTAAAGGTGCATTTTTCGATTCCACTCTCTAAATGTAAACGGTAAGAATTTCACTCCCCAAAAGAGTAAGAAGAAAACCTCTGTATAACCACTAAAAACATGATTGTGTTGTCCTTCGTTTAACTCCTCACAAGTGTTGTCCTTCGGTAAAGTCCTCAAACGAGTTGAAAATCCACTTTTTGTGAGCGGAATTTGTGCCTCTTTGAGTGGAAATTCCCTCTTTTAAGTACAAAACCACCTTGTTTTGGAGTGGTTTACAAGAGTTTTATTTTTAGGAGTAAAATTTTCACTGTTTACATTTATTTAGAGAGCAACCCTTCCCATTTCTTCACAAAAGATAAAGCGTATCCACAAAACTTGAGTTGATCCCGAGCTTGTTGGTTTTGTGTTTTGAGCCATATAGCTTGTTTCCACGTTCCCATAGGCTATTTGCTGTAATTTATGTCCGTCTATGGACAGAAAATTCAAAATTGCAAACTTCTACAGATACGACCAAATTTGCCACGAGATTGGTACACATGGACTACTAGGGCAACAGTTCAGATCAGTTATTTTTCGAGGTAAAGGGGGGGGTGGGGGCAAGTTGGGATCACAGAAATGCCCCTTTATCATAACCCCTGAACATAAAAGAACATGAACATGAACCCTTTAACTCAGCAAATTATCCCACCAAATTGTATCATATATGATATTGCCACAGATAACTATCAAAACATGTCAAAGTCTCAACCTTGAATGAATTTGCGGATGTAGTTAAAACAAAAGGGTCATCATAAGTGGAGGAAACTGATCATTTGCATTATAAATGGTTTTTATACTCCTATACATTTCTTTGCTTCAATGATTGTAAGTCTGAAACACTGTCATCCTAGTCGGATACCTGTGCAATTGCAAAACAAGAGAATTTGGGGTCTTACCCAGGATGAAGGTCTAGTAAGGATCAGACAAAGATTGATAGTTTTAATCACCAGTAAAGTTGTACAGGAATCAAGGAAAAAATGACCTTATACACATGTTAATTTAAGTAGACATTTATACTTATCGGCCCGTAAAGTGGAACAATGGGATTTTTTTGTTACAGGAGTAATTTTAATTAATTATCAGGTCAGTATTAATCATATGCAACAATATATCACTCGGCTACCAGATTAGGGATTGAAAATGCATAAAAGGTGTATTATTCAACAGAAAGGTACATGTGTGACCTCAGATGACACCAAATGATTTTGTTTGACCTTGAAGATGATTTGCGGTGACGTGGTTCATATCTTAAAACTAATCAGTATGTAATTTTAAACATTTATGCCAGTTTCATGTTTTATAAAGAAATGCCACAATTCTTACAAAGAGGTCACTATCTGCTTAAACTATCAACACAATGGCAATAGAGATCTGTTGACCTGTATCAACTGCCAAAAAAAGGAAGGTAGGTCAGCTTTCATCAGTAACAACTTTCATTTTGCAAACCTGTTTCAGTTGGGCCCTCACTTGGCCATTCTTCGTAAAGAGCTGCATGTTTTTTCCAAGTCCAAGAATGCTGATGATGCAATTCTCCAAGCGGTCTAGTTTAACTTATGAAAGATGAAACATGGACATCTACATAGACTACATTGATACAACAACAGCTGACTTACCGTATGTGTGAATGGGGCCAAAGTAGAATGGAAGTTGTCTGGCAACATATGTTGTGTTCAACTGACAAAGTAGTCTTAAATTTACTAAACCGACATGAATCTGTCAATCTGTGAAAGAAGTTAAAAAAACAAGGTATTTTTTTTATTTTTTGCGTTTTTTTTAAAATATGTAAAGTATTATATTAAGAGTAGGAATACTCATAGACATATATCCCTATGCCCAGTCTGTTCTCCCGGGAGAGAAGGAGGGATAGCAGGAAGGGGAAGGAGAAGTCAGACATTGGATCGCTCACGAACCAGGGCAATCGCCCAAAGCCTATCCACGGAGACCAGGCTACGATGTGTCGGGCTGGATAGCGATGTCGTGCCCATAGCATCTTCATTTGATCGATCATTTGCTACTAAGGCATTGTTACTAGTGCAGTGGCGCTTTTGGGTGCTTGGTACCGTTAGGGTTCATTAATGAGATAATAACTTAAGGCAGATTAATCATTTTGTACTTACATTGTAAGGTCAGATAAAGCTAATTTTAAAAATGTCAAGAAGTGACTAGGAAAGTGTTAATCGGAACTCATGAAATCTCTGATCCCATATCTCAACATACTTTTGATTTGCCCATTACTAAAGCTCCTTGCAAAATTCAGTCAGTAAATTTGGTCCAGATCTAAAACCATGACAACTTGGCATGGGATCACACTGTATTCAGAAAATGTCAGGGGAATATCAAACTTTGTATACAAGAGAAGGAAAAAAACAACAAAACAAATTTGGTATTATTCAGGCCAAGCAAGAAGCATTGTATGACAGTTCCTGGAATTTGTCAATTTAAGTCATTTTATTCTAAATATTCTGATTCTTCTTCTCATTAGTAATGAATTTAGAACTGTTTTTCCTTCTTAATGTAATCTTTTCTATTATTGAGTTACTGCTTTTCCGGGACATATTTGCCTGATCAGCCAAACTAGCTCCATACTGCATAGCCATATTAGCCATTGGGTCATTCAGGGACTTGGTCCAGAGAACTGCTGCCCACCGCTGTCAAATGGCGGTGCCCCGACGCCTCCTTGAGGAGGTGGTGGACCCATAGTACTGGTGTCATCGAAAAGTGGGGTTGGTCCTTCCTGTCCTACGAGTCTTCATGGGGTCTTGATGATGACTGTTGTTGTGAGCTAAAATGTGAAAGAGAAAATATAGCTCATTTAATTTGGTAGTCCAAGGGATAGGCCATTCCGAGTTATAGTTACTTTTTCGCTGGTTGAGAGGTGCCTTTTTCTTTTCATCAGATTCATTAGTGTACTAAAAATGTGTGCAAAAATATCAAATAAAGGTGTCATAGAAATTTTCCAAAAAAAAAAAGCTGGCTTGCTTCAATGTTATAAAATATGTTTGACATGTACAAAACAAAAAGGTGTTTCCAAGTGGCTAAACTGGTGAAAATTGACAATATTTGAAAATAATGAATTATTTTGTAATCTTGAATTTTTGACGCGGTTATTTCTAGTCTCCAAAAAGCGTCGATGCGGATGGGTACGACTAACTTCAGAATTCGACTTTGTCACCTTACAATGATTACACAGACTATGAACAGGGGACACTTATTATTAATACACTTAAAACACTAGACAAAATTAATGTAGCAGCCAAGCAGCCAGTGGCACAAGAAAACACTGGCAAAATTTGAGCTGCAAATTTAAAACAGACACTACAGTGTTCAAAATATCTGGGCCTGCCCCCGATCCAAGGCTTGTAACTGGTATCTCAAGCTAGGGTATTTGACCCGCACACATACATGGTCGCCAACTTCCACAAAAATCACTATAGCATGCTGAGATGAAAACTTTAAATTTGGTTGGTGATCTTTTAAAGTTTGCAGGCTAATGGTGGCAACTAATCAGAAATATTGAACACTGAAACAGACAGACATACAGGCAAAAGATATAAACAGCACACTGCAGGACATGTTGGCTCACTAATTACAAAGGTTTTACAGAAAAACATGCAGGAATTTGAAATTAGGGAACATAGCCAATAAACCACATATTCGATGGGAGGGTCTGATATACAGATGTAGTATGCACAAGTTACCGAACGTCCCATCTGTTATGACCAAGGTTATTAGCCAGGGTTGATTGAGAAACTCAATCTGTAGTTCGCATATGCGCGTTTCCGTTCAAATTTTTTGCGACGCTCTGTTTTACACTGGTTTGTGTGTTGATTTTGTGCCAAATGGTCGGTAAGCATACCTCCCCTCCACCACCCATGTGAAAGTCTTCACATTGCTGGTGTTGTGGAATCTTCTTTTGTAGTCGATACCGTTATTTTGTTTTAAAAATCGAACTTGTCTGAGAAGTCTTAGTCGATGTTTATTCTGGATGACGATCGTAGCGTCAAAGGTCAGAGATACATTTCAAACACTAATAAACGAGCCTTGGGCACAAATGATCTGAATTTATAATAATATAACAATTGTACTGATTTGTAATTGGTTCAAGAATTTGGTATGTCCAAAACAAAACTTTACATATAATTACACTAAATATTTAAGATTACATGTATAGTAATTGTAAACAAGAAGGTTACATTTATCTCCACAAGAAAGTGTTGCAGTTCAAAGATTGTATATGTCCTCCAACAGTGAAGACTCCAAAAAGACAGCATGGCAAAGCCTAACACTGATAAAATCCACGGGTAACAAAGTCCATGGGAATCTTCTCAGTCATGAAGGTAACTTTTGTCCAGCAGTTCAAGAGACAAGGTTACATAAGTCCCTCGACGACAATATTCCACAGTATATCAGTCCAAGATAAGTTTCACCACGATTCTATTCTGTCCACCAATTTGGAATCCTATTTTGATTCACAGCACTTTCGGCTTCAAAGCGACAGAGAATAATAAGCCACCTGTGCTCACATGGAATTTAAAAAATAATTAAATCATGGCACTGTGTTGGAGCATGAATCGCCCAATGTAGATTAAAACTAGATATAAACCATTTTACGGGTATAGCGGATTGCAACTGCTGACGGCGAGACTTAGCCTCAAATCTCAACATTACGACTTCACAAAGATCCCAGTCTAAAAAATAGACATTACAACAGGCATCATGCATAAACACAAACCTGACTATAGCTGACCAATCGGAATCATCACCCGAATTACATAACTTCCTATATATAACTTTATGGGAAATTCCCTGATCTTACAGTGTTTTGATCTCAAACATTAACAAGTTTCTAAGTTACTTAGTTTACATCTTTGGGAATCCCCATTCACCTCATGTGCAATCTATCTAACAAGTGCATTTTGCATAAACAAACTCTAGGGAATCCCTTTCTCTCTTTATAGTTAAACAAAGTGCTTTCTCCGTGAGGAATCTTTCTCAAATAAAATTGAGAAAATAATATTTTAAAGTTTAATCAGAAAAATGGGGCCATATAAACAGTTGTGACATGAGAACATAGCATGTATTAGCAGGTATTAGCATAATAATGCAAGATGATGACTGTACTATTTAGCGCACAGGGGGAATCAATCTTAACAACGTCAAGGAAAATCTGGAATGTCGCCATAAATTTTATAAGTGTATGTGATCGTTTGCAATTGAATATGGCATAGCTGTAGGACCAATACCCCTTCAAATTACATTATTTTGAAAGGTGCAATAAGGAATAATGCAAACCAAAAACGGAACCAAATATTTGTAAAAAATTCAATTTTAAGTGAAAAGGTGTAAATTTAAGTTCAAGATCTTAACCAAATTTTTGGGTGGATAAAAAATACTGAGGTATGAAATTGATGGGCTCACACGTCTATGAAAAAGAAAACTTCCTTTTTACGGGATATTGAGCAGCAAACAGGATGGCAACTGCAAATCTGATACCAAAAGAGAATTAAATAGAGATTCTAATAGAAAACAAGGCCAGATGAGATGAACGTCACAGAATGCGACAATTTTCCAAGGAATCAACCAAAATATGAAACAAATTAATGTCCAAGAGCCAATATGTAAGTTTCTGGAACTGAGCAGTAACAAATTACAACATTATGTTGCGTTTAGACGGCCATTCAGTCAGAGAGCATTTTCAGTACTGTATGCAAATTATGTTTTGATTACATAATGCGTTCGGCCACCCATTTAGACTACATAGGGGGCTTAAAGACCGTAAATGGGGTCAATTTACGGTTAGATATGAGAAAAATAGCCAGGTACACAGATTTTTTCAAAAGATGGTTGGTAGGATATAACCCATGAGAGTACATTACATTGTAGTTAAGACGTAAGGGGTTTGACGTGTTAGCGATCTACCCGATAAAATTTTCCAGAATTCACTATATGGTAATTAATAAACGGTGCTGCTAAAGAATCTGAAATAAAAAATGGGGGTTCATCGACTTTTTGTGGTGGGAAGCTATAAGCCAAAACCCAAAAAGGGAATGTTGTCACTTTTTAAACCACGTAAGTCTATGGGAAAATGTCAAAATTTGACGTTTAGATCGCTAAAAAATAAACAACTCGCGATAAAATTTTGCTAATTCTAAATATGTGAGGTCCAGACTGTCGTTCTTCAAAATTTTGAAATAAAAAGTGAGGTTCACCGGACTTACTTTTTCCATACATGCCGAAAAACCACTGAAATTTGACACTTTTTTTCAAATTGAGGCGTCTTGTTGGCGGCAAGAAAAATCCGTCGCCACATTCGGCATGCAGCAAAGCAGGAACGCCGGCGTAGAGATGCGCGATTTAATAAACGCGAACAAGCGCACAGTATTCGCGGTATCTGGGCATGATACCTTCGCAGCTCAACACTAAAAATTCTTCCATTTGTCCATGATGCGGTCCAAACAGAATGATGAAGGTGTAAAGCATCTGAGACGCGTCATAAATCACCCGGTCAAACCCCTTAAAGAGTTTTCTGCATAAAGGTGCAAACGAGATTTCACATATAAGGTGTCTCTAAAAAAAATGAAAGTAATGATTTTGCCCGATGTAAAAGACTTTCCATCAAAAATATCCCCATCTGAAAGGATTAAGCTGAGAAAGGTGTCTTGCGTACAAAAATTTTGAAATTCTAATTTCGTATAGGAGCCAAATACAAAAATTCAGGCTATGTTTTATATTGTAATTAAGCAAAGAGAATCACCTTCTGACTCTCTTTTAAGGCATTATCAGGAAACCTAGCTGGTAAAATTTTCACGTACACAATGCTAAGACAACAAAAGGGGTATAGTAGTGACATGAACAAGGACATAATTGAATGGATTGAAAAGTTTCAAAAATTGGAAGTTATGGTGAAATCTTTTCAAAATGTATGGATATTGTTTTGGGGATGATCTAAGGATAATGAATACATGTAGGGTAATAGTGTATGAAATTTTGACTGCCATTTTGCAACATTTTAGTTGGAGGAATTCTGAGATAAACAATGCGTGAAACACACTTTAAGTCATAAGTAAAAGTAGAGGGTGAGCGTGTTGTGAAAACCACAGACTCACATTGCGATGAGGAATAGTAATAGCCAGGCCAAATTGAGTGCGGGCTAAATTGTGTACCGAAGGTGGAAAGCCCTTGGTTATCTACTAATAATTATTGCGATTCTTAAACACTTGAAGATGTGTGCGCATTTTCTGGTTTCTTGCCGTGTTGAATGGACGATATCACACAGTACGGCGCGTACGCGTCAACTGCGCTACGGCAATTACGCACTGCTCGGGTAAGAAGTCGGGGTAGTCGTTGGGTAAAATCTATCATCATTTTATAAATATCGCTTCTTATTTTGAATAAGGTGATAGTTAAAGAAGAGCATAAAGGAATTGTGTTTTGCCCGGGGCCGTGTGTATCTATCGGGTCATATCACCTACTTTAGCGTAAAACACTCGCCTGCCTGCGCCTTGCTGTTCGGACTTAAAATAAGCTGTCGCCCGTGTGATTATGACACGATGAGATACAAGGGAAGAGGTTAAAAACAAGACCTTATTCTCTAATCCTGTACTGTGAGATTTTTGTGCCAGTCGGTAGTTTTTTTTATAGCAAATTTTAAGTTTACTGCCGGTCAAATTGAGTTTTGCGGCAACCCGACGGCGTAGCTATAACAATGGTTATGACAGTAACATTAATTTGAATCCATATAGGTTTTGACTAGTCCCAAGGATTGGGAATTCACATGAAGTTTTAATCCCCTCGTCCGACCAAGGGCATATTCCCCTCAGGACACCCATTGCGACTTATTGCTGGTGAGACTTACATGACTATTCCCATGTTTTTTTTGCGGAGGGAAAAACTTGTTTTAATTTCTAACCGTTAAATGGCCACTGCATTGTGTTGCATTGTGGTTAGAAGTCCTAAGGTAGCAGAAATGGGCAGAAAGATAACCAAACTAGACCGGTTAAGCCTTGCTTAAGCATCCTCAGTGGAAAAAAAAGGTTAAAACGAAAAAAATTTGCAAGCAGTCGAGACTGAGCACTCGATCGGGCGATCGCTCAATTGAGCGACTACGGCGAATTGGGAGATTCCCATAAAATCTATCACCATTTTTGTAAAACTTGGGAGTATAGTAGTCTGATGATCAGGACTAGATAGTCTTAACGTTTTTATGTTGCCGTTAGCATTGACTATCTCGTCATGGACTGGTTTGTGCAGAAGAAGAATCTTTTAATGAACAGAAAACTCAAGGCGTTATGACACCCAAAATATAACGCTACACTGGATATACTCCCCAATAATGTCTTATATGTTAACCTCCAACCTAATGTGGTTTTACACTTTAAGCTAGGTTGTATAAGTAATAATTGAATGCAATATTGCAGAGCTCAAATGATGGCAAATGCTTTCAAATCTTCCATCTTCCCCAAAATGGGGTCAGGGGCATTCGTATCGATGTCACAAATCATGTCAATCGTCTCAATGGACCTTTCCCGGATGTGCGTACATCATGAGCGCAGCCATTTTAAATAAGGCGTCGTTTCTTGCTAAATTTCATCAGAGCGTAGTTCATTTTCTTTATTCATGACTTGATGTTAGGTATAAAAATTACTTATGATATTAATAGCTTTGCACAATCATGACATTGGTTATGTATGAATCAACATTCTCTGACACCGGTGG
Organism: Ophioderma brevispina; assembly: GCA_023653785.1. Lineage (NCBI taxonomy): Eukaryota > Metazoa > Echinodermata > Ophiuroidea > Amphilepidida > Ophiodermatidae > Ophioderma > Ophioderma brevispina. Next base: position 37,511 of record JAMKCH010001005.1, on the reverse strand, counting down.
TGCTTGCGAAAATACGGTGCTGAAATTTGTCAGCACGGTCTTTTCAGTATTTCCCACTTGCCCATGACTGCGGCTGTAACATTAGGACTCGATATTCCGTGTGTAGGGAGGGAAATGAAATTGTAATCGGAAACCCAGCAAAAGGGCACATGTCAGCCTGTCAGAAGCCCGGATATTAGTCATTACATCAATGGCGGTGGGACATGAAATGGCCAAGAACGAATACAGATTTGGACGGAATTATCAACCCCCCCCCTCCCCCGATGTTCTTAAACGTTGTGCATAACACCAGACCCCCATCCAAGCAACGCAAACAGGTGTGAGAACTTTTAGTCGAAAAAATGATAATGTGCACCAAATGGCATTTGTGGTTGTCAGTTGCTCTGTACAACCGGTGTGGTAACACGTCTTTTTATGTACGTAAACCACGGTGACTTCGAGGCAGTGAAATGATACACCAAATGTGAAAAGATAACACTGCCTGAAGTCACAGTTACTGGGACTAGGATTATAGTACATATCACTTTTATCCGTCAGTCACAAGTTCAAAGTGTATGCTGCTGGATTACTTTTCAGTAAACATTTGGTATGCTGTATGCCATTTGCTGTACTGCACTGCGCATAGCCATTTCGGCCTTACTACATTGGAGAAAACCAAAAAAAATCAAAATAATACAGCTTCAACACTTCAGATTACGACGCACTTGCGATTTTAAATTCTCTGTCAATCTTCTGGAAAAAGTTAGTGCTTGTTAACTTGTACCTGACGAGGAGGTTAAAATTGGACAACAAATTTCATATGATACATTGATCATCACTAACTTCGGACTTTTATTTCAATATTCCTGGTGACTGGGGATTTCCCTTTAGTCGATTAAACGGGGTGATTTTCTGGCAAATGGTGCGTATTCTCAAAAATTTGATTTTTTCGTAAAAATCCCAACTTTACCTCAAGTCATGTAGCAGAAAAGTCCCGATGAAAACTTTTTGGACTTGCGATGAAATTTTTGTATATTAAGCTTCATGGCAAAATAATTTTTGTGGAATCATTTGCCTTTGTGCGTTTACCTAGCTCCTCTAGCTACTCGCCCTTTCTCCCTATATCTCTCCCCTTTCACTAATCACACCCCCTAATCCTCTATTCCAACCTCCGTTCCCTTTTCCCCTCCCTCCCCGCCCCTCTTAACTCTCTCACGCTAAGTCTCGTTTTGCCCATATAGTGGTCGAAAGTATGGTCCTTACGAAAGCTATCCAGCGGGTGTCTCGAACCTAGACCTCGAAACAAACAGACCTCAGACCTCGAAACATCAGGACCCGGAAGTGAACTTACTTCCGGGTCTGATGTTCGAGGTCTGATGTTTATAGACACGGGGGGGATGTCTAGAAACATTCAGACCTCGAAAATCGACCTCAGACCCGGAAGTTAAATTACTTCCGGGTCTGTTTCTAGGGCTGAGGTTCTAGACACCAGGGGGGAGTCTAGAAACATCAGACCAGGAAACAACAGACTCAGGGACAGGAAGTGATTTGTTTTTGCCGAAGTCAACATTTTATTCGGTCTGATGTTTAGGTCTGATGTTTCTAGACACCCGGGGGGGATGTATAGAAAACATCAGACCTAGAAACATCAGACCCGGAATAAATGTTGATCTTCGAAGTCAAAATGTTTGCCGAAGTCAGATTTCACTTTCTGGGTCTGATGTTGTTGAAATTCAAGTAGACCCACACCGTGCCGTGACACGGAGGAGTTTGCCATGGTTTTCTGCCGCTGAAAATTGAGGGTGCGACCAGTCGAAAGAGAAAGGGACGATATGGCCGGGGTGCGGGAGGAGGTGTCCTTCCCTGTACGGGCAAAACCTTGCAAACGTTGGCTACTACGACACATTTTCCCTGATGCCAATTTTAGTAGAAACAATTGAATTACAAGTGGTATGGTAAACTTATAATCATGGCCAACAGTTTTACAAAAAGGTGTGGGTGCGGGAGGTATGTAAGTTTGGAGTATTTAGTTTTCAAGACATGTTTTCTATGAATAGTAGATAAGTAGATAGACCTGATTTAAAATTGCAAGTTCAATTAATAAAAAAACTTAACGGATTAGGTAGGCAAGGTTAAATTATAAAATGGGGACTTTTGGAACTACCGTTATCTGAAATGCGGGGCGTGTGGAACTGGAGTTTTAGTAAAATGATATGCTTGGTGAGCGGCTAGCAAGTAGTGAAATGGGTGTATTTAGCAACGCACGTCCATTTGGTCAAGTCGGGGTCCAAGTCCCAAGGGCAATCTCCCCTTGTCACGTCTGGAAGAATAGCAGGATTTGTTTTCTATCTACTTTTTCATTTTTTTAACTTACAAACTTCATCAAGCAGACGGGAATAGTCAACAATTTAGGGCCAGTCTCCCCATGTTTAAGGAAGCGTGTGTCAGCCTTCTCGTATAGAAAAATAGATTTCTCCCATTTTGAATTCAATTCCGGGGCGAGGTCTGATGTGTCGAGGTCTGATGTTCTAGACATCCCCCGGGTGTCTAGAAACATCAGACATAGAAACATCAGACCGGAAGAACGTCACTTCGGGTCTGAGGTCTGATGTTTATAGTCCGATGTTTCTAGACATCCCCCCCGGGTGTTAGAAAAATCAGACCTAGAAAACACTCGACCCGGACGTAAAATGTTGACTTCGCAAAAAAATCACGTCGGGTCGATGTTTCGAGGTCGGAGGTGGTTGTTTCTCGAGGGCTGTTGTTCGAGGTTGATGTTCGAGACACCCATTCCAGCCTGCGAAAACAATGGACATCAAATTTTTGGTCAATGCAAAGTCCCCAGATCGCGGGCACTTCCCGTTTCAATACTGCATCCTCATGTAGTAGTAGACTCTCAAGCCATCCATATGTCCGTATATTTATTTAGAACTCAATTGCATATCGAAAAAATACCGGGTAAAACTTCTGGAAAACGTGAGTACTTCAGTGTAGATTTGTCGATGATCAAACATGTGCTATTATTTTTGTTTGTGGATATGACGTCGAAGACTAGAAACGAGTCTCTCTTGCCATACTGGCCCGCCCGCTATTGTTTAAACCATGCACACACACTGTATTGCATGTTGGGGAAGAGATTACAATATGTGACTGAAATCGGGACATTTACCGAAGCACGTTGATATCACCACCATTTTGGTAAACAAGACTGTGAACCATGGGAATAGCGGGACACCGGGACTTAAAATTTCGCCGATTTTTTCTGGCAAGTAAGGGATCGTTCATAAAGAGTAGAAACTTTTGTAACAAGCCGTTATTAGTCCGTGTGATATCGGTAAGTGGAGCCTCTTTGTTTAGAAATTCTTAATTTTTGGTTGTCTCCTTTCACCCATGTCACACGTGCTTTGTGGGTTCTGTTGGATATACTGACCATCATCTCAAAGTGTGGACACCGAGGGGCTACAACCAGAGATTGTGGTTCCATTTTCTAGTCTCTACCTGAATTTGATTTATCAAATAGCAAACCTCACCATATTTGGCGATGGAAAATCGCCCCCAATTGAGCGACATCGGCAGATTCGGCGACATCGCCCGATTGAGAGTCGGTCCCCGACTTGCAAAGTGCAGTCGACTGGCGAGAAAATAATTATATCTCCAAAGTCCTCATGAATTTTTTTGCAACGCAGGCCCGCCCAAAATCTCTCTCGGTCTCTATCGTCAACTGGTGAAGTTTTTCAGTAAAATTGCAACATGTCAAATGTTACAAAAATATACAAGGCCCAGTGTGAAAGTCAATGTTATGTTTCCAGTAACATTTTTTGCAACTCATATGAGGCAACTATTCATTTTTACATTATTCATTATTCGTAATTTGAAGAAACGGCCATTTCACCAACCTTCACTTCAGCATGCTCTAATAGTTCTGCTAAGATAACTCCAATTAGCTCTTAACATGGTGTCATTAACAGATGTGGAGTTTATGCAAAAACACATGGAATACGTCCATGTTACCTACCTCAACTTTGTCAATCGCTCAAACTCCCTATAAATGTAAGAATATCCCGTTTAACTATCAACCCAATGCGTCCTATACTAATGCGATAATATGTGAAAAAAACTTAAAAAGAATTAGAAATTAAAAATTTTGAAGAAAAATGCGACTACAACCATTCTGCATTGAGAACGGTGATATTATGGAAAAATGATGGATTTCTAGTTTTTAGACAAATTTTTGAAGATTACTATTTCAAAGGTCATTTATTATCTAAGGAACACGTATGCAACTAGATTCTGAATTGTTTTGCTATTTGTTCATTGCAGTCTGCCAACGTTGGCTTTTGAAATGGCCGGCTCATGATGTACCAGGGCAAAGGTATGCATGTGGTTTTGCAAACTCCACATCGGTTAATGACAACATGTTTAACATAATGTGGAGTTATGCTAAGCAGAATACATGATCTAATAGCTACAATATTGTGTTAAACCACCACCCTAAATTTAAAATGATGTTGCAACTGGTTCTTTGATTTAAAATTACTAAAATCACATTCACAACGCGTGATCACAAGAAGAAAGTTGATATTTTCTTTAATTAAAGAAATATTAGTGGTCAACATGTTTTTTGAAGAGCGCCTCCATTTCACAAATTGATATTTTTGCAGTTACGTTGGTATTGTCTAGGAAACTATACATATACCTGCGAACGAGACTGCTAAAAAAATGCGGAGGTATCACAAAATAAGCGATTTAGTAATTAGAAGTGGGATCCCAATTGGACTTGACGGCAGAGGGAAAGACTACGTTTATGTCCGTCCATGATGAAATAGGGCCACCTCGAGACAATAACCTCTTAACTTGACTGGTCCGAACTATTAAAAACTAATGGATGAGCAAGCACGAAATGGCGTATTTCCCGGCTAGTTCCACATTGGAGCGCGTTTCAGCAGGCCGTTGAATTATTATCGGGGATCCCCGATAATAATTATTCTAGTACAAAATTCCTTCGTTTGTGACACTAGACATTTTCGAGCTAAACCATTCCCACAGGTATAGTTTACTAGCCAGAGTAACCAATGAAACCGTGTAAAAATCTCCAAATTTGAAAATTGGGGGGCCCTTCAAAAAAAATGTGTACTATTGCTTTAAAATAAAAAAAGTCAAAATTGAATTTTAGGGATTTCAGATCTCAAACGGGGCGGGCAGAAAATCATAACGCGGGCGGTTTACGGGAAAAACATAAACATACGCACTTTACATACGCCTAAAGGGGAAGCCACATCCTTTACAAAAAATAAGCGTATTTAAGCGTGTAGTGCGTTCGTTAGCGTAACAAACTGGCCGGTGATTCAGCGCCAGGGCTCCTTGACAACATCGCCGATGCTGATTGGCTTGATTGTGCGCAATCATTGCATAATTTGCATAGCACTGGGTCCCAGAAGTGGCATGACGACACGAGCGGACTAATATTCTACAACTTTAACTGAATTGTGCTCAGCCTAGTGTACGAAACATACTGTGCTCAGTGCTGTACAATTGTTGACAGTCCGTTGCCGGGTGTGCCAGTCCCATACCACCACCATCATCATCATAACTTGGCAGCATCATTATTTATGTGCAGCTACAGCATGATTTTCACTCAGCCATGTCTGCGTTATCACTTACCACCATTGACATACCATGCATGATGCACCATTCCCATGTAACTGACTGTGACAAACACGACAACTCCACCAACTGAAGCAGACCCACATCACCACGTGTCCAACACCTAAATTAGAAAACCCTCAACCCTACACTTACGATTCCGGTATCCAGCTGGTACGTCCATAACTTACAAGACGAGATTAGCTTAAAAAACAGAAACAAATCATATCATATAGCATATGAAAGTTATCACAACAGCCTTGTTTTTTCTAGCGCAAAGCCCAAGACGTAGCAGCCTCGATTTGACTTGCCACGAAATTGAGACTCCCTAAGCTATTCATTTACATCAGTTTTAAGGCACTCATACGAATTTATTTTTTCACTTATTTTATTCACTTACGCGCCGCACCGCTGCCGATGTAATCCGGGGGGGGGGGGGGGAGTGGGGATATATCCCCCATATTTGATGAGGGGGGGGGGGGGGGGGCCGGTGGTGGGTCAATAGATCATCCCCCAATGTTTTATGCCCGTTCATGTGTTTTTGCCAAAATAACCTCATAGTTTGCATAATATAGTTTTTAAAATGGTAAATTTTCCGCGCGCTTTGCGGAATTTATTTCTAATTTCATAACATTTATGGTAAAAGCAGAGGGTGTTTTTGAGTCAATCCCACAATCACAGTTTTGGGAAATTTCACCTCAATAGGGTCATGTGATCACATAAAAATCCTATACTTAAAACACATAAAAACCCTCACTTTAATGCTCATATTTTTAGCCACAAAGGGTATAGTACTTAGGGCTTTTTTTGGCATGATTATGAAATGTCTTGTGGTTCTTAACTTTTGGAACATTTTTATCCCTAAGACGACAGGTGTTTAGTACAGTACGGGTATGCACATTGCTATGCGGCATCATGGATTGATTCAAAACACCCTCTGGGGTAAAAGAAGATCGTATTTTCCAATAATTTTATATATTCTTGTAAACTTTTCATTAATCAATTGATAGCTTTTGGTTCATGGTAGGACAGACCAAAAGAATTCATTCATCTCTAACGCAAATACAAGAATAGGCTCTCAAACTTTTTTTTTGCAAAGGGTCAAAGTAACCCATGCGTCCGGAAATATTGACCACACCCCGTCTTGGCATGAGGCTGGGTAAGGACCTTATGTCCATCCATAGGCTATTGCCCCCGTCCTCCCCATAAAGTATTCTACATGGGGATTAGGCAGAGGTGTTCCATATTACCCTAGACACAATACACAATGTTTACCCCATTTTAAATTAGATGTGAGATATGAATTTGATACTGTACTTCATCTGGGTAAATTCAAGTATACATGTTGCGATGGTAACCACCTCCAAACCAGAGGCTCAAGAGAAATAGGGATGTTTTAAAACGTCAACGACATAATAAGAAAACGTGTTGAACCATTTTAATTTCTTTTTACTTTTTTTTTGGTCACTCACTACCACCACCCCTCCAAGTTATAGGGGGGGGGGTCCATAAATGCCCCGGGGTCCATTACCCCACTTTCCCCCTAGTAACGATTTTAGCTCTAGATGGATCTTTTTTCGCACCTGTTCATTCATAAACTTCATCAACCCCCATCCCCCCAATCGCCATGTCAAAAGAAATTTACGACGGCCACTGGCGGCTGCCGCTGCTGCTGTGAATGAATGATGCTGATGCTGCTGATGATGATTCCCATCTCGCTCTCCACAACAACACCACATCACCTCCGTTCCCATGCCACATGTCTTCCCTTCCCACACACATCACTATACTTTTCTCACTCAAGTTGAAGGTGACGTCATTATGCGTCTTTGCATTCCCACTAGCGTCTTCGATCGTGCCGCCTTTATTTGCGGGCGTATCATGCTATGATTCCAAGCCTAGCGCGCGCGATTCATGGGTTCGCAACATAAACGTCGCAGTGACGTCACCTTCAACTTAGAATGAAAAACTTATCGGCTCCTTTTCCGCAACACATATATCCCCCTTTCCCACTGTCAACCATCCCCTTCCCAACACCTCAACCTTTCCCTTCCCAACACCCCGCCCATTTCCCCCTTCCAACACCCCTTCCCCTCCTACATCCCTCTCCCCTACTCACACACCCTCTCCTCCCTCTTCCCAATCACGGACCGCCACATCTCTTCCCAACGGGCCCCCATCTCCCGGCACTTTCCAACACCCCATCTCTTCTTTTCCCAACACATATCCCCTTCCCAACAACACCCCATCTCCCCTTTCCAACCCCCATCCCTCGTGTCCACAACTATATCCCCTACCCAACACCCACCTCCCTCCCCATTCCCGACACCGACCGCACCCCCCCCCCCTTCCCAGTCCCCTTCCCCCTTCCAACGCCCCTTCTGCCCCTCCCAACACCCCATCTCTCTCCCTTCCCACACCTTCCCTCCACCCTCTCTCATTTTCCAACACCATGCATATATCCCTCTTCCCAACACCCCATGTGCCCCTCTTCCCCTCCAAACACCCCACCTCCTTCCCAACATACACCACATTTCCCTCTTCCCAACACCAATTTCCCGTTACAACCCCATTTAGCTCCATTCGATTTCGCCTTTCCACAACCACGCCCACTTCCTCTCCCACACCCATCTTCCCTCGCCATCATCCCATCCCATCTCCCCTTTCCACCACCCCATCCCTTTGGCAACACTTCCCGGGGGCCACTTGAATTCTAGGTGGATATGCTCGTGTACAAAAACGCAAACAAGTGTCTTTTTTTAAATTTTAAAAAAATCATGCGATGTACTCGCGTATTATTGTTTTGATTTAAATCAAAATCCAACATACAAATTAGGGTTGCTTTTCCAGTCGAAAATTACGCGTTTTAAGATGTGAACATTTGAATTCTTAATTGTAAAAAAATCAGATATATGAGTTTATATTTAAATTAATTTAAATCATTAAAATCTTTCTTCCCGATTTTCTCCTACTTTTCGCACCTACATAAATATAGAGGTCTGTAAATGTGTTCCTAAGAGGACTTCACCAGAATTGTCAAATTCAGCACTCTTGTTGTGACTTCACAAAGACTTGTCAAAATTAAGCACTCTTGTAATTAAATTTTAACACAAATAAGTATTAAAATGAACACCTGGAGTGTAAAAATAATACCCTGTGGTGTTAAAAAATATATAACACCAAAAAGTGTTTTGATCGTTAACGTACATGTGTGCAGACTGCAGAGACGGAATTGTAGGTTCTGGTGTCTTAATTATGTTTTCAGAACAAAATAGGGTCATTAAATAACATTTATTTAGTAGTGGTTTTAGTGTTTCAATGAAATGTATAAACTTCTTACTACTCGATTCGCGCTGATATAGGAGCTGGGGAAAAGTTTTGGGGCATATCCATTGGTGAAAAGGAGAAGAAGCGTTTTAATCTAATCCAAGACTCGCTTCGCTGCTGACAATAGAAAGTGACGTGAAAGGAAATTGCCAAGTACAAAAACAAACTTAATTTTGTTTACTGTACTTTTCAGAAATGAACTTTGTTCAGTTTTTAATAAAGCGATTAATCTCGCATCAAGTCACTGTTAGAACGGGGTTGAGGAATTAAACGCTTTTCCATAGTCCCTACTGCAACAACGCTAATGTTTAAACATGTTTAAGTATTTATTACAGGTTGTTTAAGAATATGGCATTAGAATTACGGAATTAAAATCTTGAGAATTTATCAGAGCAGAGAACTGAGCACTATACACGATATGTTTTATACTGTATAGTCCTTCTACTTTGTTCCAAAATGTACCCTGACAAAGTAATTCCCCGATTTCCCCTTTCTTTTGATAAAAGGAGTTTAAATTTCTAGGCGATAGTGTTTGCGCTTTTATGTGTTTTTAGGCCCAAGGTATTTCATTTCCAAATATTTTCCAACGTGTTTAGAAGCTATTAAGAACTACGTTGGTCTATCTATGAGCTGGGTTATTACCTGGGGTATAATAATGTACTCGTATTAGTTTTTAGGTTTAGGTAACGTTGAAAGTAATGATGAGGCCCCATATACCTGTAGGACACCAACAACCATTGTTTTCCCATATTCAGAGTGAAAGCGCACCTGCCCTAATACTGGTAGTATTTTCACTTTAACGTACCTTACTTTTACCAATGACCCTCTGTCTTGACCACTGTATATCGTATTGACCGTCGATCAACACAGTATTACGAATGCACGGACTAGGAGTCTGCAAAGTTTAATTGTTGGCGCCCTTCACAAAGACCTCTCACCCGTAAAAAAGTACAGGTTGTCCCTATATCAAGCGCGAATCGAGTATAATTGCTGTGGAATAAAAACTGTCTTACGATAGTGATTCCAAAGACCCTCCTGATAGGGACGAAAGCTTAAAAATACTTTTAATAATGGATTTTCAACTCATAAGCCCTTTAAAAATATTATCCACTGTCACCCAAGAACCCCTATTTTGGGGGAAATTTTGAAATTGTAGGTGTTTTTTAACAGTGCGGGCGCCAGGGTTGCATGGGGTCATTTTCCCCCCCCACCCCCCCCCCATTTTTTTTTTCTTGCCCCCAGTTGCCCCCCCCCCCGGTCGAAAGAAAAATTAAGGATTTTGGGGGGGGGCAAAATTCAGTGATTTTGGGGGCCAAAAATCATCGATTTTGGGTCCAAAATTGGTGAAAAATTTCCAAATTTCCATATTTCCCCCCCCAGAATTTCATCTTTTTCCCCCCCAGATTTCACTTTGCCCCCCCCCCCGTGTGCCCCCCAGAAAAAGAGGTCCTGGCGCCAGCCACTGGTGTTTCATCAATCATTTTTATATGCAACAGTATCGCGATTAGTCGCCTTCCTCATTATACCAAACTCCCTGCCGTCTCCTTTGTGCAGCGCGCGCCCACGCGCCTTTATGGTTATCAAAAAGGCCCTTTAACTTTGTCATTATCAGTAAATAACTTGGCGTTTGAAATTATTTTCCTAACAAAACCTTAATTTTCAAAGCATTTTGGAATATTACAATTGAAATAATTGTATACATATATTTTTAATCAAAATAATCGGTCAAGTGCGTAATAATCTAAACCTCTTGTCTTTAAAATATTATCGTAAAAGTATTAATTTAGAACACAATGACAATCAGTCGCAATTGGAAGTTGTCACAGCACGCTTAAAAACATCTGGACAGTGGAGTAGTAAGGCTATTTTGAAGTATATATTTTTAACTCCCCAATTCTGTAGACTGGCCATGATTGGTTAATCCTTCGTTTTCATCATAGGTTTAAATTACTCCGATTACAGCCCCTCATTTTAAGCGGTTAACTTAGATTAGAAAAGGTGTGATTGGCATCCCCAGTCAGTTGTGTGAATTTGGCACACAGTCACGGACACTCCCTGCAGTGCCAGAGCCCCAGAGGCTCACTGTGCAACGCCTGAAACTACTAAAGTACACTGAGTAGAATTCACATTCCTTTTACAATATAAACGTATTGTAAGCGTGTAGTGCGTTCTGCAGCGTAAACTACGCACTGGCCGGTGATTGGCCACAAGTGCACCTTGACAGCAAATGACGATGCTGAGCCCCAGGTGGCTCAATGTGGTGCGATCTGTGCAAAATTTGCTGACCTGGCTAGTTCCTGCTATTAAGCATAACTCCCCAGTATGTCTTTAAAGGTGCAACGGAGATTTCACATATCAGGTGTCCCTAAAAAATGGAAAGTACTGATTTTTGCCCTGATGTAAAGTATGCCACCAAAAACATCCCCATCTGAAAGGATTAAGCTGAGAAATTTTTCTTTGGTACAAAAATTGTGAAATTTCTAATTTCGTATAGGAGCAAATACAAAATTCAGCCTATGTTTTATATTGAAATATAAGCAAATCAAAATCACTTGTTTTCTCTCTTTTAAGACATTTCTGTAGCGAAATACAAGGTACGAAATCTATTGAGTGTCTATATGAAATGACTATTATGACACAATATTTGGGTGCCTCAAAATCTCTTGTTGCACCTTTAAGTTTAACATGTTGTCATTAACGGATGTGAAGTTATGCAAAAACACATGGAATACCTTTCCCCTGTTACCTACCTCAACTTTGTCGGTCTCAAAATCCCTCCAAATGTACGATATATCCATAGATAGTCTATGATAACAGCAGTCATATTAAAAGTTAAGACTATCTAGTCATGATCATCAGGACTATGGCCTAGTCCCAATAATTGGAACTTCACATGACGTTTCTTTAACAGTATGCCTTTAACAGTAGTATGTGAAGTCCCAAACATGTGTATCAGCTATGACATTTTTGTGTAGCCTTCAAATTTCGACCACTGACAACATGTCACCTCCAATTTTCATATAACACCGGTGCTTTCGCTAAACAGTCTTCTACCTTTAGCACCAGTAATATCCAATTTTAAATACAAGCTAAAGCTTTCATTAAGCACCTGGCAATACAAAATCAGGACTTAGTCACTGGTCAGAATCTTAAGTACAAGTCTTGAAATTTCATTAAATTTCACTTCATAAAAAGTTGATGAAGATATTTACGACTATCCTGTCGTTGATAACACTCTAAGGAATACTTTCAAGGTGGAATCAGGTAATATTTATTCGCATGAGGCGTGAAAATTATTGGAGAATGTGAGACAAAATTTTTTCATATCAGTTACACACTATTTTGGCATGACTCCTCCATAGATTTAAGTTAATGGCATTATGATAATTGTACATAAGGAGGAGTCATGCTCAGCTAGTTCTGCTACGCATAACTCCACATTATGTCTTTAACATGTTGTCATTAACGGATGTGAAGTTATGCAAAACCACATGGAATTCCTTTGCCCTGTTAGACCTCAACATTGTTGATCTAAAAATCCCTCCAAATGTACGATATATCCCTGTTTTCACTAATCAAACACAACTTGAGATCCTATATAATGCGATGACATATGTGAAAAAAATTTAAAAGAATTAGAAATTAAAATTTTGAAAAAAATTACGACTACAATCACTTCTGCCAGTTACAAACAAATCCTGCATGAGAAAGGTTGTTTCTCCGGAAAATGATGGATTTCTACTGTTTTTAGACAAATTTTTGAGGATTAACTTTTTCAAAAGGTAATTTATTATCTAAGGAACATGCAACAACTCGGATTATGAATTGCTTTTGATATTTTGTTCGTCTGCAGTGTGCAAAGTTGTCTCTTTGAAATGGCCTGCTCATGCTGGTAACAGGGGAAAGGAATTCCATGTGGTTTTGCATAACTCCACATCCGTTTATGACAACATGTTCTACATAATGTGGAGTTATGCTTAGCAGAACTACATGCTCAGCAGTCCTGACTAAGCCCTGGCCCTGGAAGTGGGATGACGAGCGATCTACGCGTTAAAGGAATTGTGTGCCTTAAACTTTAGTCTATCATGTCTATGTACTGGGGTGCTGGAAGTATTCTCATGTTTAATCAATTTATGATCTGATCTAAAGAATTTTCTTGAGATCCAGCTGCAGGATATCATTGTTGATGACATTAAATTTATGTAAAAAGGAATCATTTCATTGAATAATTTTGCTGCAAAGCAATGTAAAGAAAAACTTGTGCTTGTGATTTTGTTGAATGCATCTTTCATTTACTCCAGAGCCAAAGGTAGTTTTTCACTCCAGGGTATAATTGACCAATTAGGCGGCAGAATTCCAATTTGTGACATCACGCCAACTGCCAGAATTAGGATTACAAAAGTCAGTACTGACGGTGCATTCACTGACATCGTTGAATCCAGTGAGCGTTCATCGGTGTATTCACTGATATTGTCTTTTACTTTTCGACAGCACCCTCACAAAAGCCATCAGAAATATATCTCAACTTTTGACCGATGCAAAAAAAAAAAAAAAACACCAACTGCGATGCTTTTTTTGCCAGATAAAATTTTATTATGTCTGGAATCAAATCTGAGATGTGTCGCACTGTGCCGATCACAGTTAATTAAGTGCTTGGCAGTCCTGGGCCTTAAGTCCAGGTTTTTTTGTTTATAGCTGTCCTCCAGTTTTGTTTTGTTTTTGGCTCCTCTTTTATGTTGTCCTTTTTATTTGTTTTTGATTTGTTTTCTTTTTTCCTTTACTGTTGTGGCACAAAAACTCAGTTTGAGTATAGGTGCTAAGTCAAACCATTCAACCAACCAACCTGTAATTACCAGAACAATTTAGCCAAGTCAACTTATAATATGGTTATCTTTTCAGTGTGATTAGTGTTTCTTCAAAGGGATTAACAACATTTTCAGTGTGATTATGAACAGGCTCATGTTTTTCAGCGATGTTTCAGTCCAATTTCAGTGTGATTGGGAATCCTGAAGCATCGCAGTATATTATAAATTTGCAAAAGGTAATATGGATGTCATTTGCATAGTGAATAACAAAGGGAGCCATTTCAGTGTGGTTTCAGTGTTGGATATCTTTTGTATTTGGTTTCAGTGTATTTTTCAGCAATTTTAAGAGATTTTCAGAGTTTTTCAGAGGTGCAGAATTTTTCAGTGTATTTTTCAGTGTTATAGTTTCATAGTGGCTGAAGTCTTTTGGGTAGTCTGCATATTTTAAGTGGCCTCATAAGGTAGGTCGAGGTCCAAAGTTTTTTAAAGTACATGGAACGATGACTCTTGAATGGACTATGGGAAGTCCCCAAACATTGCGTGATTTAATCTTACATTTTTCGGCGAGATTCAACACATGTACCTACCACGATATATTAACCTAAGAAAAATATACTGACAATACAATCTGCCTTCCCCATTGCTTTCACTAAACACTCTTGTACCTTTAAACTGGTGCCGTCAATGAGTTAAAAATGTATCTTTTTATCTTAAAGAGTGTTGCTCTACGAAGCCTGTTTATACTCCTATCGAATGTGAGTCTGTCTCCACGACTCACAAAGACACTAACTAGATTATGTGTAAGGGAGTTTTTAAACTGTTACAAAACACAGCTCCAGCCATGTCATGCCATGGCTTATGCAACAAGTGTGTGAACTATTGCACGCCCAGGACCATTGTCTGCAGACTTGATATAAACAACATGATGACCTCCCATTTCAAAAAGTTATCCCAATATTGATTTGGGTGAGAAGAAAAACACTCCTGACACTCTCCTTGTTTCATGTCAACAAAAACACAGGAACTTCTGAAACTGGTATGGACAATTTCCAATTATCTTTGATTTAATGATATTGAAATTAAAAAAATGTTCGAAGGATTGCATTTGGATTATGGTATCATGTCTATATGATTCAAGGTAAGTGGACTCCATTTATTGTATTTAAGAAGAATGAGGAATGTAAAACTAATGACATACTGGTGTGGCCCACTGGTTAATGGAGAGATGTGTGCAGTGGTTTTCACTACACCTTCCTCTGTGTTAGTGCGTTAATCCCAATAACACAGATTCGATCTGTTGTTGTAGTCTGTTTACTTGTAGAATGATACATGTAATGGCATGTGCACATTACAAGTTTAGTAAAAGGCACTGGTGAGCATATTGAATTGGAATCGGGTAATAAGATTTTAGGAAAATTAGAGGTGAAATGTTGTCAGTCAGTGGCGTAGCCAGTGACATACGATTGGCCATGGATTATGAGGTTTTATAAATATATATTCACACTTCATTCAATTCGTACAGCTCAGCCATGTCTACTGAACCACCTCTGAACCAAGAATGGCACCAGCAATGGGGATCATACAGCTGGAGAAGCCAAAGAAAGAAACCAATACCAATGTCAATGCAAAACCATTCAAAGTCCAAGAAATCTACACATAGTAGTGCAAGGGGCCCCAAAAAGTCCCGCCCATCACCGCTCACCAGTGCAAAGAGCAATGCAGCTGCTGACAACAGAAGCATGCGACGCATCATGCAAGAGGACCCTGAGTGGGCTCTGGCCACAGTACCACTGTTGACAGAACTTTGTGTTACACATATTGTAGATCATTTTGCTGGTGATGTTGATATAGATATGAAGTACATGATATTTACTGTTTTAATATCAAGCTTTCCTATTTTGATACAAATGTGTTGGGTGGGAAAGTTGAAAGCGAATTTTGTTTGACGTTTTTAATCAAAAGTCCCGCTACTGAGTCTGCATGTTCAACCTCCTGTCAAAAACTAATTTATTAAACTTTATCAATGTTCATACATAACATTGTACCTGACAGTACATATTTTTTACAAGGGGCATTGGTACATATGTTGAGGTAAAATAAGACAAAAATTTGCGCAAATGAAGAAAGCGCTGTGCATGCCCAAATGTTACTAGTCGACCAGTTAGGTATTGTGGTCATCATTGAAAATGCTTCCGATCCACATAAATAGATCTGCGAAAACAAATTTGCTCAGAATGATTTCATTACGAATGTGAGTCAGTACAGGGGGTAGTCAGGGGGTAATAGGTTTAAAGGCTGCAACAAGAGATGTCAAACCATCCATATTTTCTATGATATGTAGGAGTTCATAGAGATATTAGGACATGCAATTAGATTCCTTACCCATTATTTGGCTACAGAAATAACTTAAAATGAAAAAAAAAGGTGATTTGTATATGATTATATTTCAATTAGAAATTTCCTATTTGCTCCTATAGGAATTAAAAATTTCACAACTTTTTCTACCCGTCTCAGCTTAATCAATTCAGATGGGGAGATTTTTGATAGAAAGATTTACACCAGTGGAAAAGTTCAGAATTTACATTTTGGACAACTTTTTTTGCCTTTATTTGAAAGTATTGTTGACACCTTTAATAGGTTAAAGGTGTCTAGATCGAGTAAATGTTGACATCTGCTGGTTCTGGGAAATGGGTATTTTGCCGCTTCAATGATCTTTAGGATTAAGTTAAAGAGACACTGGCACATTTGAAAAATAGTGCGCCCTCCAAGACTTTCCAAAATCGATATTTTGCATGGTTTTAGGCCTTTTTATACAAAAAGCCATCACCCGAAATGTTAGACCAAATCAGATTCCTTATGGGTAAACAGAACGATTTATATTTAGCGTCCCGGCGAACTCTAATTTCAGCAGACGATGAAAACGCGTTTAACACAAGAACACGATGTTTCACACGCTATTGCACACTGTTTGATCGGCATATGCTTGTGGTTTGTATATCAGTGAGTACGAGTCAAAAATATTCAGTAATACACATATTTGTTGATTTTAAAAGTTATGGAAAACTTAAAAGTTGGCTACAAATGACCGGATGTCTTGATCTTAATATCAATGTCCCTATCTCGTTTGGGGTATGTTATTTTATGTTGTTAAAATATATCTCGGTCTTCCAATGGCTAGACTATCATTTGAGAGCAAATTGAAGAATTTCATATTTTGTGAAAATGTGCCCAGTGCCGCTGGAAGCTGAAGTGGTTGGGATAATCAAATGTCATTAGGGGTCGATGTTGAAAAAAGCTTTAAATTCTACTATTTTCTACAGAAATTAGCTAATTAGTGGTATTCAACGTACATGTAAAGGCGTGCAATCAGTGGTTCATAATAACTTTATAGAATAATCATCAGGCTGTGTATTTATTTGTTCCTTTACAGACCACCCCAAATTAGATGAACTTCAAGTGAAGTACCCAAAGCAAAAGTATTGGAAAAAGATATCAGGGGACTTCTCTTAAAAATCGCGCCATATAGTGTCTGATGAAGGCTATTGGCAAAAGACGCATGCAAAGGCTTGTCGGCGCGTGTGGAGTCTCCAAATATGGGCCACATGGGAAAGATGTTCTTTGAGAGGCATTGGAAAACCTATATTGAGCACTTGGTCCCAGAGAACACTGTGAACTTGCAAGAGATCGAACCGCCATTAGCCAGTCCGTTATGTACAGAGATCATGGACATCAAACAGCTCCTGCCTCCTGTCAAAGAGGAGCAAATAAAATCTATGGATAGAAATGTCCCTGGCAAAAGTACAGGACACTCTAGTGAACCTTATTTGTTACCTAATATGTATCAAATATGTATCGAATATTCAAAAGGTATATTTTAGGTACATTCTGACTGTATCTAATTTGTACCTACTCATTTGGCCTGAGGTATTGTACCTAATTGTATCTAACAAAATTTCTACTACCTATTGGATTAGCAATCTTTGTCACTTCACTAGATGTATCTAAAAATAACCTATTTGGACATACAAAAATATTTCATTGCATTGCTGTAATCTAAAATATACCTTATTTGGGCTTAGAATATTTTTCTCTGCACTAAATGTATACTAAATATACCTATTGGACTAGAATATGTGCTAGATGTATCTTCAAATATACCTATTTGGAATAGAATATTTTCACTTCACAGATGTATAAAAACTTACCTATTTGGACGCTTAGAATATTTTTCTATTTGCTAGATGTATCTAAAATATACTATTTGGACTTAGAATTTTTCACTTCACTAGATGTATCTAAAATATCCTATTTGGACTTAGAATAATATTAAAATCACCAAAGGAACCTAAAATTGATATGATGTTCACTTGTATTTTTTTTCACAAGCAGAAGAAGTTAATCTTGCAGTTGGTACAGTACATGTAGATCAGTCTACAAGATCAACATCAAAATGTTGTGCTGATAATCTGCAAGAAATTATTTTACACTTACTACCAATCATCACAAAAATGTTATTAATACAGAAGCGATATTGTTATATACACACAAGTTGATTTTCATACTTTATATTCATTAAAAAATATTGCACAATTTAAAAGCATTCACTGCATTTCCTGTATGGAAAAATCCATTATGTTATATGTATATGCTCAGTAGGGATACAATTATATCTGTACAGTTTGTAATTACTTCTATGAATGATTAAACGGGACATTTTAATCAGCCTAAAAGTTGCCTACCCGATTGCCAACATAAATTTCTGTTTTTTTTTTAAAAGACCAAAAGTAGGGTCTTTTTAGAAAATATTTAAATTTCAAAATTTACTAATAGGTGTTGGGAATTCTGATTATGCGGAATGATTATGTGTTTGTACTTGTTAGAAAACATACTCAAAACAAAATAAAAAAATCTAATGATTTAAAAAAGAGGCACAAAAATGCTAGGAAACATCAAAACGTTCAGAATTCTCCACCTTTGCAAACCGTGACGAATTCGCACTGGCATGACTGACGGAAGAGAAAAAACTTCCATTTTTGCGATCAACAAAACACAAAATAGTTTTACCCCCACGCCCCCCCCACACCATAGTCAAGAGAAACAACTCCCATCGCGCAGCTGGTTAGTATGTTTTAATTAAATTACAATTACAACGTGTAATTTACTTGCAAAAATTTAGTAATTTACTCACAAAATTGACCATAACTCAAGTTATGACCGACGATATTGTTTTCCTACGTGCTACTACAGAGAGCCCGTCACCATATTCATCGCGTATGAAAAGGGGAAAACAAGAGGCAAAGTATCTTGGATATGTTATTTTATTTCAGAGTTGTCCATTTTAAGCTTTATTATTAATAATGCCCCGTAAATATAATTATGTTAATTATTTAATCTATGTCGCATGTGCACACATTTTCGGCCGATACAAATTCGCACTGAGTTGGAATGAGGCTGAGGTGACAGAGGTCTATATAGTAAAATTAATTTGAAATCAGAATATCGTACCGGAGCGGCCGCCAACGGCCGCTTGTAGGAATGGCCTGATGCCGTGCAAAACCCCTGCAAAAAAAACAAAATTTCAGCTTAGTTCGCTTATCTTGATCTTGATAAAATACTGTCCAACACTCCTGCAAGGAGTTCAAACCGGCCAGGATTTATTGCAGTGTTTGGATTAGACCAGTCGGGAAAGAATTTGGGATTGTGCCACCACCTATGAATTCGGCAGCCTCAACGGAAAAACTGCATGTTGAGTCATACCCTAGTAGTAGGACAGTCATGCTTAGCTCAAGTTCGTCAAAATTCTGTTAAGTGTAAGTAATTTAAAAAAAAGGTTAAAGTTTGTGAATGTCGAGGCTAGCCTAGCTCATCATGCTGATATGATAAAGCCTGGATCATCGAGTGTGGTGCAGCAGTGAGTTGCAGGCAACAAGCAATCTTTATTTACATATAAATAAGTGGAAGTGCAATAATTTTCTATTTTTGTATGGTTCACTAGAATCCCGACAAAAGGTGATTTCCAAAATATTTGTTATCTGACGTTAGTACTCCCAGGGATTGAATGTTCGGCCGACTCAAAGCCGGGAGCGGGCTGACGACACATCGCGGTGAAAAACACACTTTAAGCCCAGGGAATCCCTGAAACGCAGTGAAAACAAACTGCGCAAATTGTAATTTCTTCTAATATAATTTGCTTAAATTATAAGTTGCTGCATGTGCAATGATATTATCTCAATCAAAGAGTGCAACTAATTATTATATTATGCATCTGTGGTTGCAATACACAATGCGATTAGCGCGTACCCGCCCAAACCCACTGCACAATACGCAAAAATATTGGGCATTTGGTCATGCAAGTTGTCAAGCAAATACCAGTTTGATTGTTTTGAGCCATTTTAAAAACTATTTTGTCCAAGTAGCTTCTCCTGCATACTAATAATAATTGAATGGTTTCTTCGGTGGATAACAGAAAATATCGCCTCGCCAAGAAAATATCAGGCTCGTCTCCGACGCGCCCGATATTGATCTAGGCTCGGGCGCTATTTTTTTTTCTGTATCAACCTCAGCCATCCAATATATTATAAAATATTTTATGATATAAAACAGAAAATCGGAATGCTTTTGTAATTTGTTTGCCAAGAATGAGGAACATGCGCTCATTGCACTGGGGCGTTTCTTTTATGAGACGTCCACCCAAACGAAACAGTGCAAGAGGACAGGGCGATCCAAGAATAAGATTATTCATTTACATGTTGTCAGCATTTGATTGATTTTAAAAAATTTATTGATATGGTAGTCATCGTAAGCATGAGTATAAAACCAATTTTTTTACATTTTGACAATAAAATGTTGCAAACCAGTAAAATGTGATGTCACACTTTGCTTTAAGGCCTAAATAGTAATTGCTGCAAAGTTGCCTAAATGTGCAGCTGGGAAAATGAGTGTTTTTATTCAAATGAGTATAACTTTGCATGAGCAGTAGCGGATTTAAGGATAAGGACCCTGTCAGCAGCTTAAGGCGGGGCCACTTTAGCGTCTAGAAGCAACGCAATATGGACTTAGTGCAACTAAGTGTGTCCGATGGGGGGCCCTGAGAGCATATTTGGGGGGGCTGTCAGCAGCGGCTGACACTGCTGACTCTTTAAATCCGCCACTGGGCATGAGCAAAACTTCAGACATATTTTTATGCAAGTATTCAGAAACAGAAAGTGGCTTTCCAATGATATTTTAATTTACTGGGGATTCTTTTAGATTTTTTACAAAGCCCCAACAAAAAAATGAGTAAACTTCTTTTTGAAATCAGAGCCTTGTTATGTGTAAAGTAGATTTTGAGAAACATCCTGGCAGTTATATTTATTAATCTTTACTGGAGATGTGTTAAAAGAAAAACCATGTGTGCTTGGCGCCGCAAACTCGAAACCGGAACCTCCCATAATTTCCAGCATGCGCTCTACCAATTGAGCTAACAAACATGGCTGGCAGAGGAGCGCTAGGGTATAATCTATAGGCAGATAGCATGCGAAAACCAGAACATGTCAAAAGTGGAAATTTTCGTGCACATTAATTTTCGCGTTTTTTCGCGCGCTTCTGAGCTAGCGACGGAAATAAAAAAACAGACACAAATTTTTATTTTGTGTGTGGTCTAGGTAGGATAGCTGAAAGAGTGGATTTAAAACAAAGCCAAAATGTTAAAAATTGCGAAACGCGAAAAAATTACAGCGAAATTCGCACTTTTACCAGTTACGATTTACTGGGGATAATTGTTTGAAATTTTCACTAAAAAGGTAGACAAGGATTATTAAGTTAATCAGGTGAAGCGTCGTACTGATGGGGAATTACCATGCGTGAAGCCCCATGCCGGGTGAGCCGAGGGCTGAACCCAGGTAGGGGACTATTAGCCCATGGTAATTCCCCCGTATCAGAGCGACGCTGACCCGATAACGAATTATCATACCACTAAGTATTAAATATATTTATGATAACAAAAACCTGCTGTTATTAAAAACAAATATTTTCCATAAAGTATTAAACAAAAAAATTCATGCCCCAAAAAGTGGACAAATGAATCATACCCTCTTGTAAAGGATCAGGCGAGTATGCAGTCACCGACCTTAATATAATGTGCCGTACGTGCTGAATACTTCTCTCACTGACCAGATACGAAAATATACCCAGTACAGCGGTACCCTTTGATGAGTTTGATCTCTTTTAGTGGTATGATAAGAATAGACCTTTTTTTCTTGGAGATTACCAGTGCACGCAAGTGTTAAAAAAAACCAGTTTTTGTGCTGTGTGGGATTAGAACAGGCAACATCCGCATTAACACTTCCTTGGGTACATCATAGGTACATCATAGTTACTATACAATAGGTATTATTTTAGGTGCATGACCCCTTTGTGGAAACACCAATAGGTAGATAATTTAGCTCATCTTTAGGGTACATCTGGTAGGTATATTTTAGGTACATGCCAAAAGATAATTTTAGGTACAATGACCACTTTTGGAACCCCAATAGGTAATCAATTTAGAAACATTTTAGGTACATTCTGGTAGGTATAGTTTAGTACATGCCAATAGATACATTTCAGGCTACATGACCACTTTTGGAACACCAATCGGATATTTAATCATTTTAGGTACATTATGGTAGGTATATTTTAGTACATGCCAATTAGTAATTTTAGGTACAATGACCACTGTTGGAACACCAACTAGGGATAACTTTAGATAACCATTAGGACATTCCGCGTAGGTATATTTTAGGTACATGCCATAAGTACATTTTAGGTACATGATCACTTTTGGAAACACCAATAGGTATAATTTAGATCTTTTAAGGTACATTCTGGTAGGTATACTTTAGGTACATCCCAATAGATACATTTTAGGTACATGGCCCACTTCTGAATGCCATATGTATAATTTAGATACATTATAGGTACATGTACAAGCCATGCAGTAGGTAACATTAGGTACATACACCTATATTAGTGTATATATAAGATACACATTAGGTACCTGCTGCTATCAGGTAAAGGTACTAACTTATGTATCTAAAGTTGTATATCTATTTATCGTTCCAAAAGTGGGCGCCTTGAATAGGTCATATTAGGTACATTAATAGGTACTATTAGGTATATACCTAATTTGTACCTACTTTTGGCCAGTGTTACCCTATCTAAGGGCCTAGTTTTCGCAGCCACTATTGTGAAAACCCTCACAACCTTATTTAATTAGCATATTTTTGCAAAGTAAGGAACTTTACAGGGTTAAATTTCTGAAGGCATATTTTGTTTTTTTCTCATCCCCAATTTTTTGCCTTATATCAATTTTGGATCGGATTGAGATTTTTTCATCTGTTCTACAATCAACCTAAGGCCACCACTTGGTATTAGTTTACTGTCTCCATTTGATTTCATTTGACAAGGCATCAATTCATTTTCATTTCCGATCTGTTTTGTTATTTTGTAGATAAATTTGCATTTGGCCAATTTAAATTGGGTGTGTTGTAATCAGTTAATGAGTGTAATGTAGGAAAAACATTCAAATTTTCTTACTGTCATTTCATTAATTATTATATATAATATGAACCTATATTTTTGGGTGAAAATCCTACATGGTTGGACATTGCCATTCACATTATTTGGAGTGTGGTTTGGGACAATAAAAGAAATTGTGCACTTACTTGGGCAATATTTCAAAATTTCAATGTATGACATGCAACTATTTGTGTATCACACCACATGTGATAGCTTTGTAACGTAAATATCGCATTATTAGGAGTCATTAATAAGCACATTTACAACTTACACAATGTGAGCTGCAGGTAATTTTGTAAGAAACAGTCCCATCGACAAGCATAGTGCTTTGATATGGGGCATAGACCATAGTTTATTTTATGGTGTTTGCTTGAATCAGGGCTGATCAGAAATTTAAAGAGACAAGAAAACATTTCCAGAAGAAGCGCCCCATGTTTTTTCTAAACTGCATGTTTTTTACATATTTGGAATGCTTACCAATGTATTAGATCACACCTGTAATTCATAAGCCGAATACGCGTTTTATGCCTAAGATGATGATTTAGTATTTCTGTCGTACACGCAGAAATCAAAGCATGGTTTTTTATAGGGACATTCCGATCGCAGCAAGCTCAAAACAAGGTTTGGCGGTTTTCTTTTGTACATGTTTGTCCATGAACTTTCGAAACGTTCTCGTTAGGTGGACTACCGTCTACAACCGTCCAGTGAAATTTGAAAGAAATTTGTATCCTCAAAAAATCTGTCACTTTATAGGCAAGGGTAACACTCCAGATGTTGATATTGCTCCCAGAGGGTAACAAGCCAGTCTTTTTAAATATTTGTGTGAAATTAATTCTAAGGTTTTCAGTTGATATTTGTCCTTTCAGGCAAAATTCCAAAGTTCTCAAGTAATATTTTTTTTTAATTTTTAGCCTTAGGGGCCGGGTTTTTGTTAGTGTTTGGCCAAAATAAAAGAAATTGTTTCCTGTAGGATTTTAAAGGGTACATCCACAATGCTTTCTGTCCATTACATAAAAATTTGTGAAAATAAAAGGTTTGGCTCTCAGCTTCCCATAAACCCACATTAGTTTAAAACAATTTTCATTCAAATTGGCTTTTTAAAAATAATTTTGAGGGTTGCATTTTTTAAAACCATCAAGTCAAGAAAAAGTGGGCCAAAATGTAATTTTAAAATTTATTTGTTTTCATATATAGCCTTTTTTGAACTAAAACAAGAAATGCACACCTTCACAGCCCCCACACCACATTGCACTTTATGGTTTTGGGCTAAAGGAAACAGCACTTTTTTTCTCAAAAAACAAAACAACCACAAAACAAAAAAATTTGGCCTTTATTGATTTTATGCATTAGGAAGTATAACATGTCAAAGGCTCCCATCGCTTTGTTTTATTTTTAATCTTTCTTTTCTTAGTCGTACCCACTTTTAGTTTTGATCCCCTTTTTTTAGACCCAATTACCTGTGTGGTTTTGTTTTGAAAATCTGGTACCCAATAACCCTTTTCTCATTTAATACCCATGACTACTTGCATTTTTTGTGGCCCCCAGCTATAGCTGGGGGACCACTAGCCATCCGTTGTGGGTGTGTTGTGTGTGAGGGTGGGTGCGTGTTGTTGGATGTGTGTGTGTCACTAACATGTTAAGTTTTTTTAGAAATTGCATTAATTTTCTTTTTCAAATTGACCTTCAACTGAAAAGTTGAAGTTTAATTGGAACCAAACTTGTGTCATAAGTGCACCATGGGATCCCTCATATGTGTGGATGCAGGTTCAAAGGTCATCGTGCCAAGGTCAAACTAAGGGTCATGTGCCGAGGTCAACGGTCATGTGTCCCCCCCAAGGTCAAAGGTCATGTGAGGTCAATTTGAAAAATAGGGGCTAAAATGTAAAATTACCTCCATTGAAAGTTGAAGTTCAATTGCAACGCAAACTAGTGTCATAGGTGCACCATGGAACCATCAACTGATGAGGTCAAAGGCCACATGTGTCAAGGTCAAAGGTCTGCAAGGTCAAGTTGAAAAATAGGCATAAAAATATAAAATTGACCTCAATTGGAAAAGTTGAAGGTTTAATTGGAAGTAGAGATTAACCGATCCAGGGTCCTCTGCCGATCCTATGGCCGATACTTGTTTTTGGGTCGTATCGGCCGATCCACCGATCCGATCCGATGGTTTGCCCCTAGTATTTTAAAGATCGACCAACCCTAGCGAGTACTAGTATGGAGTTGCAGCACTGGTGGTTCAACTTTTTAAACTAGGGCCTATAGGAATTGGCGACAATGATTATAATTAATAAATCTGTGGGGGTCCACCACATTTGCTACAAGTTCCGATGAGGTATTTTGGAAGATACGGTTATCTTTTACTTACTCAGAATGTGCGTAAATATAAATCTCACAATCAATAAGCGCATTGTTTAAATTCCTGCACAACATCCCTCCTGTCCGGATTTCAATCAGAATATCAATCCATCATGCTCGTTTTAAATTGAAGATTTCATTTTATTATTGATTGCATTTCAAAATGATTTTTTTAATTTTTTAGGTTTTTTCTTTTTTTAATTTGTTAAATTATCTGTAATCGACCGGACCTTCACATGCCGTCCATCCCAGGTCAGGCCGTCTACAATATGCTAATTAATGCTTGACAAGTTGACAGATGGGAAGAACATGTGCGTGTACGGCTCTATAGTACATAGTTTTACATTGCCGGTAATGGCGAAAAATTATTTATGCAATTCTTGTTTTCGCAGAAACAATTTACAAAACAACTTGGTATTTTCCCATTCTTCATCATTTGTCTTATTTTTTATATGATTTTGCCCCAGTCCCATTTTCTTTTACATATTTTTGTCATGGTAAGTATACCCCCCCTACCGCCGGTCCGTCAAATCAATCTCAATGACGTAATGGAATCCCTCGGGAAAAACATTGTGTCAGGCACGCTGCAGAGCATAGCGATTGCTGAGCTGACCTGTACATACCGCTCCTCGCAAGGGCTGAGAAATTCATTGACCTGATCCCCTTATTATTTTTTGGTATTCAGAATAATCAATGAGAGCATGATTTGATTGAGTAGCAAGCGCCACATCGCCTTTTGTAGACTAGGTATCCCCGGGGCATTCTCTAGTTCTATGCAAATTGATATTCATTCTTAACCACAACGCGCGTCATGTTTTGGCTCGTGTATCAAAAACTACGGCGGTTCGGAAAGATGAGCTTGCATATTAGCAGCCTAATACGTAGAAATTAATAGCATTGTGGGAAAATGTGTTTGGTGCTGTCAGATCCCATAGAGCTAAAACTACCGATAAAGAAATGTTTAAATTTTCTGAATCTCAGTGCCACCTAGTTGAGGGATGTTTAGTATGAACAAACTTTCTGACCCTCTCTGATGCCAAAAAAATCCATAAAAGAAACTATGATTTTTAGAGTGTTTCATTCTAGACTATGGCTGTTATTGTGTTAACGTTAGTCTAGCAGCTCTCACGCAGTAATCAAGAATTTAGATATTTTTGCAGTCTGTGTCACAAACTTACACTGTGGGAAAATACTTCCGTACCGCCGTATAAATCAAAACAAACTTTATGCTGATCCCCTTTTCTATTTATCCATTTTACATTACGAAATGATCCAAACTGTGATTTTTTGTGCTCAAAAAAGCCATCAGGCACCCCTTATGCCACATTAAAAATTCGGTGGCCCATGCCCTAGTAGCTCGGTACGCCATCCTATCACCATGGCATCCATGATCCTGCCCTTGTTTGTGTCTCAGTTCGGGCACCATGTTGAATTTTTATGGGGATATTTATACAAATTTTTCCCCATATTGCCTATTTATTGGAGACTATATTTATATATCGCATATGGAGGATGTTTTGTACAAATACTGTTCATCGGAGCTTTGGTGGATTGTAGTGCTGATGTGGTTTGTGAAGATTTTTCAAGTGATTGGTATTCGGAGGATCAGAATTCGGAAGTTCGAATCGGAAGTTAAAAAATTTGGAAGAATCAGAATGCGGAAGATGTTGCTATAAGTATTATGTAGGATCCATTCACATGGTTGCCCGACAGTCAGGCCGTTTTTCGCGTCGCTCGTACTGCGGGTATTAAGTGGGCTTATTCCTTGGCAAGGTTTAGCTCCCCCCCCTTGAAAGTCCACCCAATTGACGAAGGCATGTTGGGGAACTAATGTCCCTGTCTCGTGTCGGCTCCCTTGCATTAATTATATTTTCTCTTTCGCCTTGTTTATAGCATCACGGTGCAACCATGTCATCTGTTTGTTCAGTGTATTCCAGCTGTGCATCGTCCCCCTGCCAATGAATGAATCTCTAATTCTTCTCAAGATTCGGGGGGGGGGTGCCCTGCGTATGTCTTGTCTCGTCGTCTGGTCTCCTTGGCCTTATCCTATTACCTTTGGATAATCCAGGTTTCGGACAGGTTTATTAATGTATTAAACATCCGCGCATGGTTCGTCTTAAGTTTGATTGTGCAGAAGATGTCCTCTACGTTGCCACTCCGCAGATCTTGAGTGAAGGTTCTTCGAAGACAGACAAGACCTCATGAACTGTGTGGGAAGTGCTGTTATTGTTCAGAGAGACCTGGAGTATATATACATAGTAGGTCAGAATTGGAAATCCAGAAGTATTTGGACGAATTGGATGTGTATTTGGAGAGAAAGACAAGATGATTTAAGGCCAATGCTACACAGTTCCATCTCCGTTCAGGGCTTCTCCCTCCGGGTCAGCGATCAGCGAAGACTCTACCCACATATTTCTACCAATCCAGACCAAATCAACATCTCCCTTGGCTTATAGTCTCAAGGCGATACTACTACCGTGGTTGCAGAGGTTACATAACAGTTTATAGGGCCAGTTCGCCCCAGCCACACTATCTTCTTGTGAAGATAAAGGGCCTATTGATGAGTGAATCAGAGTGGAATAAGTGAATACTTTCGAATGGCTAATCTATCCACTCATTCCATTCATGGAGAATTGGAATTATAAAGGTTGAGTAGTCCAACGTTGCGCATCTCTACAAGATTATCAAACCATGGCTTATTTTTACCGGTGGGTAACGGATAAGTTAAGACCGAGGCTTCAGGCTATCGACACTGAGGTTATTCCCAGCTGCGAATCAATGTATTAAACTTTGAGATACTTGGCCTCGTTCCGATGATGATTCTCAATACGTGAGCAGTCGGGCAGTCACATATTTCCGTAGAGTAATAGATAATAAGCCGATATCAACGGGCATCCGTGGCTGATGCATATGATTATAGTTCTGAGTTAAGCAACCGTCGGTAGCAGTCAAATAGAGCCATCGGCCTTTAAGACCTATTTATGTTGATAGAGAATATTATGCTGATAGAGAATGATAGAGGAGGCTTTTTCGTGGTGTGGCTCGATAGCATTGTGTGATGATGTTATGAATTAATGAGTGTCATGAATATTCTAGAGTCTGTTCTGCTACTTGACGACTGTGCTAAAGGACCGTGGTTTAAACTCGGGTTCTTATTACGGAGAACCGCCGATGTTAATGGTAATTAATGCCGAGTCATGAGTTCGTATACAAGAGAAAGAGACTTTCTATGGCGATAGTGGAGTTAGATATTCTTTCACAAGAGTCAGAGCTTTTCCTCCACGGCTCCGAGGAAAGTTAGAGTGTCGTGATGCAGAGGTGTTTATCAAGAAGAGAAATATTCTTACTCCGCCCTCTTTTCAGGAGTGTACAGTTGTGTACAGTCAGCCTGTCCGTCTGCCTAACCATCGCCGGGCTGTTTACCTGGTATTCTTTGAAAGTGCTTCTTATGTCTTCCATCGAAGCTTACCGTCGGGCCGTCAACATTGTTCTCCGGATGTAAACCCTTCTACCTTTCCTCCGTAGACCCAAACGTTCTTTCATCAGTCAACCTATAGGCCGTTGTCTACCATCTTAAACCGTTCATTCTCCGTCTTCCTACAAGTCTAGTCAAAAGCGTTCTAGCCGTCGTCGTGCTTTCAGAAATGTTCCTCCTCTCCGTTCACTCATCGCGTACCAGAAGGTGAAGATGCCGGTGTTCTGTTCTTCTAGACGCCGCTCGATTTCCAGAGGTTGTAGTTTAATATGCAAGTCTTCGGAGAGATCTTCGGTGATAGTAGTTGGCGTTATTCGTACGAGATAGCTCTATCGTTATAGAATTCTTTTCTTCACTCCGCCTAGAGGGTTTCCATTCGAGGTAGCAAGAAAAGACCTCAAGATTCTCCTAGCCATATTTATGAAAGTTTTAGAGGCACCTTCGGATAGTTCTTCACGTCGGGGATCCAAGTTCTATGATCAGAGGTATATTTCTGGATCAAGACATAGTGATGACTTTTAATATATTATACTAAAAGATCCAGATCCGATTAGGTTAAGAAGCAGTTTCTACTCGACGGCAACGGTCCTCTGGGCAATAATGAAATAGTTCTTTTAGTAACTCTTTTATAAGAGTTCAAGATGAATGATGTCTATTGATTTTTTGAAATCAAGACGTTAAGATGATGATTGTTCTTTCAATGTAGTGTTAAAGAATCTATAGCTTGCGGTAAAGTTATGTTCTCCCTTCCAGGATTGTGAGCCGGCAAACTTTTAAAGTGTTATGCCCCGGGGGGCGTTCTCACTTGGGATGAAGTTGGGTATGTTTGACGCCTATAAGACCATCATTTCAGGCTCTTTTTCAGTCAGAGCCCCCATTTTCGGACCATTTCAGTTCCAGAGGGACCCTACGTTTCATGTCCAAAAGCCATATTTTACCAAATTTCTTTCAAATAAACCTCAAAAAGTAGCTGGCGAATGAGGGAAATTGCAGCTTATTTTTTGAAATTTTTTGAAAAACCAGTTCCGGAGACCCATTTTTTGGGCCTCAAATCAGCTCCGGAGCATCAATTTTTGAATCCGGGAGGGCACATACCTTACCCAAAAAAAGTTGAGGAACCCCCCCCGGGGGTTATATATGACGATATCTTTAGGAGTCCTATCCGGTAGTGGTTTATCCATAGGAGCAGCCTATGTCCAGGTAAAAATGCCCATTTTGTTCCAGAATTGTCTGGGTTTGTTCATTTGGTGTCTAGGTTTGTCCAAATTAAATAAAAAAAGAAAAATTAAAAAAAAATGCACGCACAATCCACACAAATGGGTCAAGGAAAGCTAGGGGTTTGTCCAAAAAGTGTCCAGGTTTGTCCAGAAATGTCTACGTGATTCAGGGATTAACTTCTCCCACCATGCCAGACATACTGTCTGCACAGCACTCCAAATATTGTTAAGTGTTGGTCAGGGAGTGGTTAGATAAAACACTTGATTGGCAAATCGTCACAGTTCACAGATCAGGCTTTACAGAAGTATCTTTGTTGTGGTACTTAGGGAATACCAATTTGTTAGGTTTTTTTCAAAAGCGAGTGTGAAAAAAATAGAAAAATTGTAAAATTTTTTAGAAAATTACATGTCATTTTCTTAATATTACAAAATGTACTTATAACACAATCCACACACCCGCCCAATTAAGAGGAGGTACTGTCCTGAATACTATATGCATCAACACTTTTCAAAAATTCGCTTCATGGAATGTACTGCAAAATTATTAAGAATGGAAATTAAACTGTCTGCAGGAGGTCACGATTTGGAGGTCAAAGAATAATCCATTTATTATCATGGAGTTTACTTTTGTGAAATTTTGGTAACTGAATTAGTTTTGTATCGAAAAGAGGCTTGTAGAACATAATTAGTAGAACTGTTTATTTCTTGAAGTCAAGTGTTACATTTTTAGTTTGTAAAGTTATTTCTTAATGCTGTCCAAGATATACTCTTGTGAAAAACAAGCAAAATCATTTTTTTTAAATATTTTTTTCTAACTTATGTGGTGTGTGTGTGAAAACTTTAGGAACCTAAGTATAGGATGCACACAGGGTGATGTCCCCGTTCAAGCGATACAAGATACTTTTTTGGTCCCTGTTTATGAACATAAAAAATACAAGTTTTACACACATACAAGTATGAGTATATGTGTGTCCATCCTCAACAGAGGAAATAGGGCATTCCTTTGGGTGTGTCCACCATTATTATTTATATTTTTAACATGTATGACCTGAAAGATAGTGGTTTCCACAGTTTAAGAAAAAAATCTGTTTCTTCCCATACAAGTTATGAAAATGAACATTAGCAAAATGTGGGAACTTTTGCACACCACATGATATACTCCAAAATTACCCCTCCCATCCATTTTTATTTATTATATAAATGATAAGCCATTGCTCATCTTGTAATTACAAACATCTCAGTGTCAGGCAAACTTAGTGCAGGCTCAGAGGGTGTTTTGAATCAATCCCATGATGCATAGCAATGTTCCTATACCGTACTGTACTAAACTCACGTCAGTACTTAGGGATAAAAAGTGTTCCAAAAGTTTAAGAACCACAAGACATTTCGTAATCATGCAAAAAAATCCCTAAGTACTAACGCTTTGTGGGCTAAAATGAGCGTTAAAGTCAGGGTTTTTATGTGTTAAGAATAGGATTTTTAAGTGATCACATGACTCTATTGAGGTGAAATTTCCCAAAACTGGTGCATTGTGGGATTGACTCAAAACACCCTTTGGTGCAGGCTCAAGCCTTAGTCAAAGCAATTCTCTGATCAAAGCAAAGATATCCACAGGAGGCTCTATTAATCAATTAGGGCAATTGGCTAAATGTTTGAAGAATAAACAGAGAATGGTCAGTAAATGGTCAGCCACTTGATATGACAGGGATTTTTTGACACAGCCTATTGTGCTGCTACATTTAATATGGTGAATTGGTCATTTAAACTATTAAGCCATTAAGCACAATCCAATTGTAAAGTTGTAACTGTCTTATGTATCTGCGGTACCCCTACCGAAGTCAAAATTGACTCAAAGTCGAAAAGATTATCCCGCGTTGATGTTGCCTATTTGGTGATATAGGTGTAGAGAGGTGAAATGTACGATTGATGTGCTTGCAAAACGTAATTGTCAACCAATATGGCAATCAACTTAGATAATTAGAATGTGGGAAAGGATATACGTTTTTCGGCAATCCAATATCAAAGACAAGGG
The DNA here is from genome assembly GCA_023653785.1 of Ophioderma brevispina. Lineage (NCBI taxonomy): Eukaryota > Metazoa > Echinodermata > Ophiuroidea > Amphilepidida > Ophiodermatidae > Ophioderma > Ophioderma brevispina. The sequence goes on along the minus strand of JAMKCH010001005.1, from coordinate 5,141 downwards.
AGTAAAAAGGCCAGATTCTACCTGATAAGCAACCTCGAAACACAGTGTAAAGGCGGTTTACGGGGGATGTGTACGGAAAAGTGAATCCAGTGCAAGACAAAACAAACTAAAACAACAAACAAAATGGACAGTGTGTGGAAAAAATTGCAAACGTTTTTAAAAGTGTTTGGGAAAATGACAAAAAATAAAAATATGAGGTCATCGCAATTGCTCAATCAATTCCAAAATCGAAAGTTAATCCCCGTCTTTGTTATTAATTGGTTTAGTAGTGGATTGCGTCCTCGGACTTAAACAATTTCGGACTTGGTAGGAATGCTTGTCTTATTTGGGTAAACATTCCTCAGTTATTGCCTAGTTTTTGTTACGATAAGGGGGCTTTCAGTGAGTTTCTTCACTGAAGTTCAAGAATATCAGGGGTGGGGTACTGAAGAACGGTTTGGATGGGGATGTGCCTCCAAGAGGACAATATTTGTACTGTCTGTGAATAGTGCATACCAACTTAAGTAGATAGATCCAGAACTCTTTGCTCTGGACTGAGAACAGAGAATATACCTATGTATCATATTTTATAGGGATGCTCACAAGTGTTGGTTTTTTCTCAGATTTGATTTAATACATGTAAGCTTCTTAAATATGCAACGAATTTTGTTTTAAAACTTGGAGCCCATTTTTTTGGTAATAGCCCTTGTATCTTTAACAGACTTGAACCTCAAATTAATTGGGTACCAATTCAGAAAATCAAATAGATTACTAAAAAGGTTTCTTGTTCTCAATTTTGCTTACAAGAAGGAACTGGGTATTGGCAGTACTGGAAAGTTTCAACATTGAAATAAGATTTGGTTTGCCATTCAACATTATTTGGCAACTGAAAAAAGGTTTTTGATAACCATTCAAACACTTTTAGCAGTAGTATTATTTCTTTTTGTGAGCACTATGTTACTGATACAAATTAGCAATAAATAGACACTTTTATACAAAATAAGATCTGTTTGGGGATTTTTTTTCTGTTTTCAGTAGATGGGACCAATCTAGTTATGTATGAGAAGTAACACTTTAATGTGTTACAGTTCCTGAAATGGGGCGGCAGATGGTTTAGCCCTTGGCAATTTTGTTTTTCACTTTCAGGAAAAGCTTTATTTTAAAGACTTCTATCTCATGATGTAGTTCATAGGTATGTAGGTGGCTCCATATCAAGTTATGAGCTTTTAAATGTTGACTTACTTCAAGCCTTTTCATGTGATTTTTTAGTTAAAAAAATCAAAATGGACTAAGTTCCTACTGCAGTTCTTAAATTGGGCCTGGGGAGCTTCTTTAAAATGGGGCCATGGGGAAGCTTTCAATTATCTGAAGCGCAAAATCTATTCACTGTATCCCTCTTGAGGACCCTAGCTGTTACACTGTGCAAATGATGCTAGTTTTTTAAATCTCCTGATTCTAATCAAGTCTCCCCGATTCCAAGATCAAATTCCCTGATTACAAAACCAAATGTTGGCAGCTCTGCCACCCTATATGTATCATGAACACACAAAAACTTTAAATTCAGTTAATCATACTTAATGGTGAATCCCCACTTGTTCACAGGTACTGCTTGATGGTGAATAAGAATCTTTGTAAAAAAAGCACACAATTATACAAGGATCTATGACTGAAAACAATGGACCTAGTATAGCATTAGTATGAAATAGACTACCCCTTTAACACTAACATCAACAAACTTCCATTTATCTCCTGGTGAGGACATGATTAGTTTGATTAAAAAATGACAAAGATTCAGTGCATTCTTAAACAACTGATCACAAACGTGTGTGGAGCTGAAAAAAATTGTTTGCCTATGATGCATGCTTGTTACATTTTTAACAATTACATATAGAATGAACTGATTGTTAGAACAAAATATCATAGAAATAGCGTTATTGGTTCAGACACATGCCACAGATATGAACGTTGGGCAAAAAAAGTGTATGCAATGATAAAAATATCTTTATTAGAAAACATCAATGTCAAACTACAGTGAGGTTGTGACATTTCAGCTTGTGACCATTTCCAATAAGGTCTTATCTCCCAACTCCCTTGGTGGTTAGCCAGATAAACAATGGTTTAGATTGCTTGTAGACAGCTGTCTTGGTGGTGGAAGAATTAATCCTGATCAAGACATTTGGACAAACCTGGACCAAGTTTTGTGGACAACCCTAGGACTTTTCCTTGACAAAATTTTTTTGGTTGTGGATTGTGAGGGATTTTTTAACCCAGACATTTCTGGACCGCTTTTGGACAAACCTAGACACCAAATGACAAAATCAGACAATTAGGACAAAAATGGCATTTCTGACGACATGGCTGATCACTAGCGTAGAGTATGTATACCCACGTATATGCGGACCACTAGGTTTTCCTGACATTTAAACGAATAACTGTTGTGCCTCAAAGCAAAGCAAACATGTCAGTTTGTGGGTCATTTGTTCCTGACATCTTCCTGTAAAATTAAAACCAAATGATTAGGACCATGAGATTTTATTATATTTAAGAATTACAACATATGTAAGCCTCTAAGCTGACTCTCCAAGGAAGAACTGCTAATAAACCTACGGAGAATATCATGTATACTTCTGATGAAAAAATGTTTGTTATCACTTGTAATTCTTTTCAGGTGCGGTTCAGCGTAAATGATCACAGTGTAAATCCGGGACATGCCGATGAATTCCGGCAAACTTTGAGGGCAAAGACACCGAACCTTGTGCGTACTTGGTGTGGAAACCACAGGGTAAGTTATAGTAGCTAGAAATCAACCGCTTGTCAACAGAATTGTGTGTTCGAAAATTTTGTCCAAATTTTCTTATTTATTTATGAGCCTAGATAATCTAACCATCCCAAAATCTTATGGAATTGGGATTTTCATCTTTCTGACTAAAAGGCACAGGGATTTTGTTATCCCCCGGGCTTAAAGGGCCATGGCACGGTGAGTAGACATTTCTTATTTATTACATTGTCGTACCTCAACAGTATCTGCTCATATCGCAACACCAGATTTTGGAAAAGTGAACATCGGGAAAGTGTTAAATTTTAAGGATAAATATACCAAACTGACTGGGCCATTCTCATGTTTTCCGCGAACGCGTATCAAGATGATGGAGTTGGATTGACCCCGTGCAATGACGTCAGAGTAACAAGTTGTCAACACAAACTCACACGTGGGCTAACCGCCCAGCACACTCCAGAATCTCTCCTAGTCGGTTTCTTTGTCTGGGAACTGAATAAAGCTATTCTGTTCTGATTCTACTTGTCGGTACGGGTAGTCGCTGGTGCAAGCGCGGACCAATACAGTGCAATTCTATCGTAATTTTACAAAATCAAGAAACAATTATACAACACATACGACACATATACCGCGAGAAGTCAAACGAAACGTTGTACGTATGCACGGAAAATGGGCACGCGAAGTCCGTTCCACGATGACAATCATGCGCGTATCGCGTATTTGTTACTGGGCATCACTTCCGGGTCATCGCTGCCAGCGCGATAATCACTTTCGTTTTGGAATTTCCTTTGAAAGCTTGTCCAAAACACATGATATTATGCCCAATATTTATCAAATATACGGTTTCTCAATTACTGCTTCATGCGGATCTTACATTGATACCAATACATACTATGAATGAAACCATTTTTTGGTGGTATTATAAGTATGTTTAAAGCATGTCCATGGACCTTTAAAAGGGCATGGGGGGTTTTTGCGACAGCAGATTCCTGCTGCGTGTCTGTGTGTTCCATTTTGGTTACGTTGGGGTTAGGTTGACTTGTTTGTGCTGTGTCTTTGATACGGTACATCGAATACACAAAATTCCTTCGCTACAAAAGGATCTTTTCGGTGAATTGTAAGTACATGACATATGCGGATTAGATATGCAAATGAGCTAATTAAAGGGGCATTCCTTTAAATATAAATATGTGAAAATGCAACTGCCAATATCTGGAGTTCCATAAGATGTATAATGTTGTAACTTGGTGGAAGGAAGTAGGTTGAAGAGTTCTCGAACTTACTACATTTTGGGCATTCAATATGCAAATTAGGTATACTTGTTAATTAAACTTTGTATTGAATTTAAGCGTATCGCATTTATCACTTATAATCTGTAAGGTATTATCATCCTATCCAAGGTGCCCACTAAGTGATGCAAAATTTGCCAGCTTTACCACTGAGCATTTTAGATGTGAAAATGCTATTCAGTCTCAGTGAAAAAAGTATTCAACAGCAGGAGTTTCATTAAAATTGCAGTGCTGAATAAATGTAGTCCCCTAATATTTCAAATTGTCTGATTTCCACACCTCAAAGAGCTGGATGAACATTAACCCCCTTGGGCACTGCTACCTATGATGCAGGCTGTCTGATTGGCTAATTACAGGATGCAACATGAGAAAGTCCTCTGAGTAACCAATCAAATTAGTGCTTTTATATCTCTTTGTAAACCATACCAAAATTCTTTCGGTATTGTTGATTTGCTCATTACATGATATTACCTGCCAAGTGTAGTGCTTAATAGTGCTTAGTAGATGCTGATAGATAGACAAGTAGTGCCCAGGGGATTAAACAGCCAACTAGTAAAAATGCTGCTTGGATGTAGTAAGTGTACAATTAACCAATTAACACTGTTAAATTAACCAAATAAAGTATTATAAAAATTGGTTTTTTGCATTGTCTTCTTATTTGGGAAGAAAAAAAGGAAGATTTTGATTTTCTGAAAGTTTGGTATTATTTCAATATTGATTTTTTTCTAATTTGAAGAAATGTTAGTTTGATGTGTTAAGTTACAATACTGTTCCACTGTTCAAAAATTTGCTATAAATGTTATGTAAATTGACATAAAATAATTGTTGAGAGGTTGAAAATGGCGAGCTAGCCAAATTTGAAACCCCTTTGGAAAGAACAACTTTCCTAAAGAACTGTAAAAGTTCCAATACCATATCTTGTAAAAAATCTAATATAGATTTTCCCGCTATTTATACAGGAGGAGTTGTTGATATTTATGGAATACTGCGATGAGGGCACCATAGCAGAGGTGGCCAAGGCCGGACTGCCAGAGGATATGATACGACGTTACGCAAGAGAGATCACAATTGCTATTAGTGTGCTACATGAACGGGGC
>JAMKCH010001004.1:0-39887 GCA_023653785.1 Ophioderma brevispina | reverse complement strand
ACCTGTAAACACATTGGGTTTGTGGAACTCTACAAAGACGAGGTATGAACTCTTACATTTAATATTTATAAACAAGGCCATCACTAAGTTACATACATCAGTATATGTTTATTTTTTGTAAAACTCAGTTTGGCCATATCCTAAAGTCATGATTGAATTTCCAATGATTTTTTGTGTGTATTTGTTCAGGTAAATGCTGGTGACCCATGCACAGATTGCATAGCTTTCTTCATGACATCAAGATGATTGCTCAGTAATGCTACAGTACAGTGAGTATTTTTAGGTTTGTCGCGAATGCAATCAGTGAGACATCGCAATAGCAGAGACTTATGTCGGCAATGATTTGTGTTGGTCTCTCCGTGTGTGTGTCCGGTGTTATGTGTGTCTGTTGTTATGTGTGTGTGTGTGTCAAACATTTAGTTATACCGTTTGTTGAACTTTTTCAACTTCTCCAACTTTAGTCAGTAAATGGATGACGTGCATAATTGGTAAACTTATCCATTGAACAGGGGTTTTTATGAGACTTATGGGTCTTACAGATGAGCATCAAAGGTCATTCATGGGTCACTTAGGATCATTATATTGCTCCATATAGACCTTTTGGTTGACACTTAGCAATGCACCTACAGTGATTGTTTGTCAAGTTTATTTGCATCCATTGTCCAGTGATCATCATATTAACCTTTTAATTTTTTCTATTTTATCCATTATCATACATTTCGAATGATCCAACTAGTGCATTTTTGTGCTCAAAAAGGCCTATTGCCACATTTAAAATATTTCGGCTGCGCCCGTGCCTAGTAGCGGTCCCATTCTAGCATCGGTACGCCCATCATGACGTCACTTGCATCCAGAATCCTTTGCTCTTTTTTGTGGTCCTCAGTTGGGGCACCATGTGAAAATTTTAAAGGGGATAATAAACATAATATTCCCCTTAATCGCCGATTTATCGGCGATTTGTTTATGTATAATAATTCTGATAAACAATCTACCCTACTACGGGTCCATCGGCGTTTTGGTATGATGTGTTGGTGAGTTGTGAGATGTTTTCTTTAGACCGAATTCGGAAGTTAGTAAGGATGAATTCGGAAGGTTTCTATGGAGTGGAATTCGGAAGCTTTTAACATAAGTTCAGATATATATATATGTATAACCCTTTCACATGTTGCCCCGCGAGCCTCAGGCCATTTGGTTTCGCGCTGCTCGTACTGTGGGTGTTAAGTGGGCTTAGTCCTTGGCCAGGTTCGCTCCCCCCTATGTAAGTCGCACACCTAGACCGCCAGGGCTTGTTGGGGTATGTCCCCTGTCTCGGTTCTGCTCCCTTGCATTATTTATTTTTCGCCCTTCTCTATAGCCTTTTGTTTGGGTGCCCCAGTCGGTTGTGTTCTCACAGCGTCCCTACCAGCTTGTGCCGATGATTCTCAAATTTTTCTCAAAATCTTTTGGGGGGGGTGCTCTGTGCTTCTGTCGTCCGTCTTGTCTTCTTTGGCCCTTATCTGCTCTAACCCTTTTGAAACTCCCGATTCTCGGTGGCGGGTCATCCTATCGTATCTAACAACCGTTACAAGTATTGTTTTACTTTTGATGTTGCAATGAAGGAACCGCTTCAAAGATGTTCTTGATGTAAGGAGTTCCTGCGAGACAAGACGAAGACCGCATTAACGTGTTGTGAAGTCATAAGCTGTTCAAGGCGATACCTTTTAATATACACCAAGGGTAGACAGAATTGGAGATCTGAATTTCTTTGTGAATTGGACATGTATGGAAGAAAGTTAAGAGACCAAAGGCCAAGGCTAAGACATCTCCATCTCCGTTCAGGGCATTTCCCTCCGGGTCGTTTCACCGGTGAATCTTCTACCTCTACCACTCAACCTAGACTACTTCAAGAGCAGTCAAGTTCTAACTTTGATCTAGGCTTCCGACGTTATTATCTAGTTTGCCACGAGGCTATTAACAGTGTATAGGGCAGGTTCGTCCAGCCACCTCTGCATTTTTGTGATGGAAAGGGCCGTTGATTTATGTTAATCCGATTGGATTAAGATTACTTATGACGGCTGGTCTATCCACTCCTTCCATTCATGGATTGGAAGATTATCAACGGTTTTGATTAGCCCGAGGTGCCGTCTCTATACGGGTCGAAAGAAATCCAGCCGTGGCCATATTGACGGTACAATACCCTCAAGTGATCTAACGCGGTCTCATTCTCCCATCCGATAAATTCTTGCCTCCATTCGCCGCGTGTGCTCTGTCTGTCGTGTCTGGGGCAGGTCAGTACTTCAGTCCTGGCTCTTGTTAACCTTGGTGGTGGAAACTTAAACAACCTCAGTCCAGGGCCTGGGGGGCCGTGGTGTTGCCATTTGATTAAGAACTGATGGCTAGCGGGGTCCCTGTGGCGCAGTGAATGAAGCTCAGCGGCTATTGTTAAGACCTTCTGATGCAGATATGGTTATGATATCGTTACCGTTGGGTACTCGTAAGTCTGGTGGCTTTTTGGGGTTTGGGTGACCGTATGTGATGATGTTATAGACTTGTGGGTGGTTATGAGTATGATGATACTTCTAGGTTCTGGGGTGCATCTCTACACCTCTTGACGGCCGTGTATTACGCCCGTGGCTATGACTCATTTTGTTGCGATAGGTATACCGACGGGTCATGATTTTTATGTAGAGGACATGAGACTTTGTCTGGTGATGGCGGATTGGGGGTAGATATTCTGTTCAATGAAAGACAGAGTTTTCCTCCTTGGGCCTCGAAGGAAGTTATGTTTTTCCTAGCAGAGGTGTATTAACGATTAGGGAATTTAATTCTCCACTTTCTACCAAGATTACAGTTGTTTCCGGTCCGCCAGTCCGTCCACCTAGTTAAATTTCGGGCTTGGTCTCCTGGGGTCTCTCGGCGTGGGGGGGGGGGGGTTTGAATTATTCAAACCTTCCTACCGCCGATTCAACCGTCGGGTCCCGCCATCGTAGTTCTTCGAATCCAAATTATACTACCGGGGAACGGTGGTGCTCCAGCGGGCCAACCGTCGGGTCTTCACCTATCTTCTTCAGCGCGTGTTCACCGTCGCCTTCCGTTCAAGTAATCGACTAGCCGTCGTGTAGATCCAAAAGAGTTCTCTCCATCTGTATATTTCATCTGGTATTAGAGGAATAAGGATCGATCTACTGTATCTTCTAGACACTAGCTCCCCGTCCAGGGGTCGCAGTCCCCTACTCAGTCTTCCAGTGATAGTTCCGTAGAGGACTATCTACTGCGAGAAGTGCGAATTTAGACCGTGATGAATAGATAGTCTTTTTCAGAGAGACGTTCCAGCCACTCATCGCTGCCGAGCGTTCTTGGGCATCGCGGACGGATATCTCTAAGGTTTGGGATAATAACTTTCTCCTCTAACTACGCCACGAAAGTCCCTTAATGAGTTGGCTCCTAGCCATGACTTCGAAGATCTAGAGGCGGTCTCCTCAGGTAGTGGGGGTGGTTTCACGTCTAGGAATCTAGTGTCTATGATCGAAGGATCGTGTGGCTGTGGGTGAAAGACCTAGTGGAGATTCTTCTCATAAGACTATTATTAGACCAAGTTCTGATCATGTAGAGAAGAAGCAGTGGCTGTTATCCTCGGCGTTTTCCAACTTTAAAAAGAACAGAACTTCCTCTAGTATAGATGACATTGCCTCTTATTATATGATTCTCACATTTAAAGATCGAATTGACGATGTTCATTCGAGGTTATTCTGGTGAGTGCGAAGGCCTAAATACAGAGTGAGGGTTGTCTCCCGTCTAGATTAAGAAACCTTTGAATAAGGGAATCTGTTCACACCAGGGTGTTAGGCTGAATCCTGAAGTTGTTACGATCTTGATTTTTATGTTGAGAGGGATCTATCCTCTCATGACTCCTTACAAGTGATTCATCTGAACAAAGAACCTTCCTCGATGTCAGCTCCTCGTGTACAGTCCACGTTAAGATCATTAAGGCTACTCCACCAATACCGCTTATGCTACTGGGCTGGGGGCTCCGCACATTGTTTCCAGTTCTAGTCAAGGCCTTCCTAGTCTAGGATCGCACTGGTGATAGCTTGTAGAGGCTCTTAATGTTGGATTTGAGGATACGAAATTTGAAGAGATTTCCCAGATTTATGGAGCTCCTTATCCGATGTTAACTCCTTTCCTGACGGAAGATTTCGAAGACCTACAGTACTTATCTCCTCAGTGTTTGGCGTGGGGGGGGCTCCCTTTTTTTGGCGGCCGTTTGGTTCATCACATCATCGAGGTTTGAAATGTGTGATTCTGCTATTTCTCAAGACTCTAGTCTTCAGCCCTTGAGTCTAGCTGCTAACATTGTAAGAGTTATGTGGTGAACCTATCATTCCCTGTTACAACAGCCGATTTAAGACAGAACTTTTGATAAGGTTCAGAAGTCCTATTTGGACTGACATCAGAAGACGACTCATCCCCTTCCGGGGGGGGGGTCGGGTGCAGATGGATTCCTGAGTCGTGTGGCTCCCACATGTGAGCGATTTTGAATTCTTCTAAGCTCCTATGGTTCCCAGACCATGCGGGGATATGATGTAGTCTGATGAGTAAAAGGCCGGGTTAAAATGCAAGCCAAGACCTGCCCACCAGCGGTGGTCGAAGGCGGTTCTTCTAGGAAACATAAGGAACCTGTCCATAGAATTAATTCCTTGGAATGATGGCAAGGATGTTTTGATCTACGACTTTTGGTACAGATTGCCCGTTATTGTAATGTGAACCTTCGATTGTAGCCTTGTTGTCGGTCTTAGCATCCTTATGAATGCATTATTGGAGCCTAATGTTGAGCTGTCTAGTGAAGCCATTGAGATATGCTTTATACTGGATAGATCTTCATCACGTTTCTACTGGGTTTTTGCAAAGATTGCTTACCAATTAGTGCTCTGATAAGGAAGAATGCAGCTTGGACGCTTGAATTTTAACATGCCAAAGATTCTCCTGAATGCTCCTAGAGGTAAATATCTTTTTGGGAAGACATTGGTCTATTTTTAGCCTCTCAGGAAGAAGACGAGTTTTAGCTGCTGATCAAGTTGCGCCAAAGTCTACAAGACCAGTGGTTCCAGATTTAGACCGAATAGCTACAGACCTTACGATTATTGCTTTCGCAGGTCTTCCGCTCCTAGTTATTCTCTGCCTACAAAGGGAACAGAGGTTCCTTTCGGAAGTAGGGCTAGACTCTAAGGACACAAAATCCAACTATAGAGAGGCTCTAGACAGTACCGAAGTTATTCTTCCTACTCCAGACGCAGAGGCGCCAGAAGTGGCGCGAGTAGGAGAAGAAGATACAATTACTCTACCTACCTATGACGCCAGTTGGAGGCGCTAAAGTTATTCCTCCTAACCCCGCGTGGCGGTGCGTATAACCTCGGATTCTGGTGCTCAACAACTTCAAGTTCAGACTATACATTTCAGTTTACCGCTCGTCCGCCGATGAAGTCAGTTTTTGCTCTACTCCTATGCCACAAGAGACATTCAGTCTATGATTTTTGAAACGAAGTGAAGTGAACTTGTTAGGAAAATGCTATTTTTCCAATGAGAAAGTATATGGAAGGATTCTATCGTTTTTTTCTTTCCTACACCAATCGAAGAACAGAGACCTCAGCACCGATCAGTAATCTACCCCTCTGACAGAAGATTCGTACCGAGGCTTTTCAGAATGGTAACATCCCTCTCATCCTGTCATCAAAGAGTTGAAGAAGGTCTGGTTTGGTGGCGACATTTGGATTTAAAGATTACAAGACGCCTACCTTCATGTTCTAGTTTCCTCATCAAGATGGCTTCGCTTCAGTTTAGACAACCATCTTCATTAAAAACATGTTCGAGCTGCCATTCCGACTTTCTACTGCTCCCCCTTACCTTTACAAGACTGGTGAAGACAGTGGCAGAAAATCTGAGAAGGAGGGTCCAACTGTGTCTTCTCACTGATTGTTGTTTGTAAGCTTCAAGCTAATCAAGTCTGATAAGTCAGTTTACTTTGGTTATGAAAGACGGTGAAAGAGCTGGGTTTCATGATAACCTAAGAATCTACCTCATCTCAGTCATAAGCCGGAATTTTTAGGAGCATTTCTGGACTTGAAGAAACCAAAGTTTTTTTCCTACAGAAAAGAGAATCACAAACTGTGAGATAGTATCTTCTCATTCTGAAGATGAGTTTATCTCCTGCTCCTCTATGGCTCCGCTGCTTAGAATGTTGGCAAGCTTAGTAGACCTTCTACCCTTCTTCAGGTTGAGGATGAGACTGCTCCAGTTATACCTTCGGGATTACTACAGAGACGAACGCCACGATCTACACCATCTAGTTCCGTTAAAGCCAAAGATCGTGTAGCAACTACGATGGTTATGCAACAAAAGAATTCTTATGGTGGGAATAGAGGTTCCAACGAGATACCCATCGATTTATTACCACGATCGATGCTTCCAAGATAGGTGGGAAGCATGCATTAGATCCCACAATAAAGGAGTATGTCATATAATAAGGAATCTCCAATAAATATACTAGAGTTTGCTAGCTTTCTATCACGCTCTTAAGCGATTCAAACAGCTGGTTCTGTGAAGTCAAGTGAAATCGATCATACAATTCCACGTAGTTGCCCTACAGCACCACCAAGAGGAAGCACGAGTATCCTCATGTGGCATTTGGCAACCTTTTCCCGCTCCTCCCTTGGTCCAGTCATTCAACTAACCCTCAGCAAGGCGAAACATCTACCGAGAGTTAATCCCTGTCCCTAGATACGAGCTTTTCCAGAGGAACATCAGCCTAAATGATAGCTTATTCGGTTATCAACTGTGGAGTGGCCTCTCAACAGCCGTGTATGCAGATGATTTTTCAAAGACTTTACAGGCCATCGTAAGATCTGTTGCAAACAACAAGATTACCAACTCCTCAACATACTGCCACGTGGCTAAGCGGACGAGAAAGCCTGGGTGAGAGACTGCTTTACAATAGTTGTGAGAACCTTGATTGCATTACGCCTTTTCCACCGTTAACCATTCTGGCGGAAGGTACTAACAAAGTTACAGCAATTAAGGTCAATGTAATATACTGCTTGTAGCCCCATTTGGCCAAGTCAGGTTTGGTTTTTAAGACTTGTCAGCTTGTTGGAAGACATGCATCCAAGACTGATTCCTTTAGAAGGGCAAATTTTGTTGGTGGACTGAAGAAACAAAGAGTGTCGCTCCAAAGGCCAAATCTCTAACACTTGACTGTGTGGCTCGCTCCGCCTTCAAACTAAAGGTTGTTCAGAAGAAGCTGCCTCCCTGGCGGTGGAAGCAAGAAGGAGTCCACATCCCATTATTTACTATAGTAGACTTCGACTCTTCAACGTCGGTGCAAGAAACACAATGTTGATCCGGTCATTCTGCCTCTGTAGGATACGTGGCTAACTTCCTGACTTCTCTCTTTCAAGAAAACCTCAATTTCAACTAATTAGAAACTCCCCTGTCTGCCATATCTCTACTATACATGATTACCCCTGACATATTAGAGAAGATAAAAGTCTTTCGGATCTCATACTGTTAGAAAGCTCACTCCATCGTGGGATCTTCCATTGGTCCCTTCAGTACGTAGCCAGCGAGCCGTTGAACCGTTGAATAAAGCACTCTTCTCGATTTAACTAGTAGACAGCATTCCTACATGATGGCTGCATCAACAGAACGATGTTCAGGAAATCCATGCTTTGTCTACAGACTAGAATATATGAATTCGCAGAATGTCACTCTAATTCCTTGTGCTGGTTTCATGGCCAAAACCCAGACACTCAATTATTCACCTCACCTTAGTTCATCCATAGCTTCCCAGAGTTACTGGTGACCTGAGGATAAACGCTGGGGTCCAGTCAGAGCTCGCCGACATTATTACCACCTTAACTGCCTGCTTAAGGAAATCTATGGATTCTTCATATCTGACCACGTCTTCATCACAACAACTAAAACCTTACAAACCTGCAACAAGCAAAACATTTTCAGAACTGGGGGGGTCCCTTCCCTCATCTCTGATGCATTAAAAGTGAAACGCCTCGGCACTGGACAGTAACATCGCCTATAACCCGCATGCTCATGAATTAGAAGTCAGGCAACATCAAGGGCTTTTCCTTAAGAGTGAACATATCTGATATATGGAAGCAGCATGATGGAGGACGCCTACAACGTTTCATAACATTTAATGAAGACGTCCTTACAAGTAACCAAATCGTGACCAGAACCATCCTGTCAGCAAAGCAGTCAGAGTAAAAGGAGGGATGCCATGCATCCTTATCAACATGCTCTAAGGGAGGAGTGCCGGTTTTATTATAACTACAAGTGGCTTTGTAAGATTGCTGAATGTTACATGTTATCAATGTTTTAATATATATAAATACTGGCAGTACATTGGGGCAAAATTATTTCACTTCCAATCAAACTTCACATGGCGAGAAAACCCGCAACAACTGAGACTACCGGCTCAACTTCCTCCACCTAGTGACCAGTGTGACAGTCATGCACTAGTTGGATCATTTTGTAATGTATATAATGGATAAAATAGAATATACTCACCAAGGTTGTGGATGTTCTTTTTATAAATGTTAGTACTTACGAATGATCCAACAAGTAACCCTCATCCAGGCCCTTCCCCGCAAGTGGAGCCTTGGGGAAGGTACAAAAATGAGCAAAGGATTCTGGATGCAAGTGACGTCATGGATGGGCATCATCATACCGATGCTAGCATGGGACCGCTACTAGGCATGGGTGCACCAAAATTTTTAATGTGGCAATAGGGGTGTCTAAGGCCTTTTTGAGCACAAAAAATGCACTAGTTGGATCATTTGTAAGATTACATGTATAAAATGAACATGTATCACAACCTTGGGGAGTATAAAAATTCTTTATATTTTTTTAGAAACAAATCTTGGATGACCTTAAGCAAGTTTCGATTATTGGGTAATTACAGTGATCAATGCAAGTCACTTATTGATCAGTATGGATCTCTAGTCTTTGACCTGCTACTACCAGAATTGGTAAGCATGTATTTCAACTATTTTATTGTGGTTGTATATATAAAAATGACTTGTGGTATATGCCTTGATTTTATTTTTACCAAGTTAATGATTCTCAGGATCAATTGATGCAGAATTTTGAATGTATTCTTGCAGAATCCTTCAAGGATTGTAAAACTATTGGATTCTGTCAAGGCATGAACACCCCAGAGATGATAACAGCACTCACAAAGGTGGTCATCAAAATGAAAACAGTAAGTTAAATTCAAGAAATTTTATTGATGAGACACAGAATTGAGCTTCTTTTTCTATCCCAGGTTAAAAATGTATGATGAAAATAATGTTGTCCACATACCTGTACGAGACAATGACTAGTATGTGTACAAAATTTGACAGCATTTGTGTAAAACTGGATATTGACAGATCAAGTGTTGTTTCTTAATTACCAAAAAAAAACTATTGTTATCATTTACTACATTGCAAAATTGGGTAGTCAATTACTAACTATTGTTTCTTATTACTTTTTCTGTTCAATTTTCAGCTTCCCACAATCGGACATGTGTACAGACTGTAAGATGTTCTTTGGTGATGTCCAGAAAGAGCTCATGCGATCCAATAATCAGGTAGGGGTTTTCTGTTGTGTTGTAATTTCAACAAGTTGAAATATGTCAAGAAATTCCATAAAAAGTTTTAACAATTTTGACCAGTGGTGATTAAGATTGACAACACATTTGTTCCTATAAAATATGTTTCTCTTCAGCAAACCTAATAATGGCAGTTGAGCAGGTGTGTAGTTTATTGGGTCAATACTCCAGTGAATGTCAATCTCTTGTCCAGCAGTATGGATCCATTGTCATCAATGCAGTAGCACAAGCACTGGTGAGCCCTACTTATCCTGTGATTTGTGTTTGTGTCCCCAGTTCAGTAAAATGCAATCTTAGGAAATGAGAATTTCATCCGGCCTGAACTAAGGAGTGATGCCATAGCTTTCGCACAGTATTGTGATGCGTAGTGCGCCCCGACTTTGTATGCTCGCAATTACAGCTGCAGCTTACTGCGATTCCACGTCTATCCCTATCATGCCCAAACTCACTAAAGCTCACTGAGCTGAGGCTAAAAAAATGCACTAAGTCAAAAAGATGCAATGACGTCATTGTATGAACACACATATGGCCACGAAATTGCTGGCCAGGCCAGCAACGCCCTCGTGGCTCACTCCTTAGTTCAGGCCGGACAAAGTATAGTTGGGTAACTGGTTGGTTTTAAAGACTCCAGTGGTCCTCTTATGGATCGAATGTGCATGGATCTTGTGCAGTTGAATATACCCATTTTAAATCACTAATAAACTTGACTGCTGATGCAGCGTAGAATAGAAGTAATATCAGAAAAAGCGCAACCATTTTGTCTACTTATCAAAGCTTTTTTTACCACTGTTAACTTCTAGTATGATAAATTACTTGGGTTTTTAGGTGCATCATTGGTGTTTTTGAAGGATAGATGTAAATGATGATTATAAAGGTTAGAAGTTATTGGGAATTCATCAAGATTTATTCATGTTTGTAATCTTAGAACATGCTTAAAGGATATCTTTAAAATATAAGGATTGTCTTATAATTAATTTCCAGGATCCTCAAAATACCTGCAACACCATTGGCTTTGTGGTACTCTACCAAGACTAAGGGTAAGATAATACACATTTTATTTATATTTTTCATAAAAACATTGTGGACATCTTTCAAGTCTATGAAATACTTAATGTTGGTCATTTTTCATCCCAAATGGCCACATTAGGGCAAGTGAATTGCAATAATGATCAAAAACTATGTTCTGTATATTTGCTATAGCCCATTAACTTTGAATAATGACTCAAAACACCGGTATTTTTAGTTCGGGCCAACTTTAAATAAACTATATGTGAACAGTTATTAACACCGACCAAGACCAAAATGTATGTTCTAAATGTCGAATTCCAATAGGTCATTTTCCCCAACAAATTTGAAAGAAAATAGGCAAAACTCCTCAGTAGATTCTCTGATAAATTATAAATCTTTAAATTCAAGTAATGTTTCTGTATTATTTTTGTTTCAGGTAAAGGCTGATGACCCTTGTACAGATTGCAAAGCATTCTTCAATGACACCAAGATGATGCTCAGTAATTCTACAGTACAGGTGAGAGATTTGTCAGCTCATTCATATTATCATATTAAACGTATGCCTTTAATGAACATTTTTTAAGCTTTTAACCATGAGTAACGAAAATATTTCATATTCTATTCAGAAAGAAATCCTGAATGAACTGAAGATGGTGTGCAGCTTGTTGGGTAATCTTGTGATCAATGCAATTCACTATTGATCAGTATGGACCTCTTGTCTTCGACCTACTGCTACCAGAATTGTAAGGTGCCTTTGAACTTGGCATTTTGCAGATGTTCTTGCAATGAACCTGGCAGAGCTTGATCAATCCATCAATGCAAGTCATAATTGAGAGATCATTATTAATGGTATTTTTCGGATCCGTCCAGTATATGTAAAACCTTGGATTTTGTTTCAAGGCATGAACACTCATGATATGATGCTACGATCACAAAGGTGTCATCAAAATGAAAAACGAAGTGGTAAATGAGTGAAAATTATCTAGTCAATAAAGGGAACAAAACTTTGTGATACAGGAATCATTTTTATTGGACTTATTACCAAAAATAACTGCTTGTATAGAGAAAAATCATTGTATGATGCTGAGCATTGGACACAATAACAAGTTACCAAATTTGATAATGTGATATTGGCCTGCCACTTTTGGTTGATTTTTTAGCTTCCCACATCAGACATGTCGTTACAGACTGTAAAATGTTCTTGGTGATGTCCAGTAAGAAGTTCTCATGGATTCCTAACTCCCACCAGGTAGAAAGGGTTTTTTCATGTACCAAGTTGAAGTGCAGATAATAAATGATGCTAAACTCTTTGGAATTCTTAATGGCACATCCCAAAAAATGTCAGGTCATGTTTTCTTTGAGGACCTGATATGGTTCTGGTGACAACAGTACTGCTGTCCCAGGGATGGGGTTGTCAGAGGGCTAGCCATCAACCATACCATTGGGTTTCTAAGAAAATCTGATGAGGAGGGTAGCTGGTTACCGTGATAGAACTAAAAAGAAAGATCTCCCACAAGGCATCAGCTCTGGATAGCTAAGGCGGGCCCATGCAGCTCTTGACGTCAAGGAAGTGCCCACTGCGGTCAATTCATCTTTTGCTCCCAAAATCTCACACACATATACTGTGAATGCAGTGCCCGCCCCCCCCCGAATGCGATGTTCTGTCAGTACATTTGTCTAAAATCTGTAAGCTGTTTTATTTATGGGCGTGGTGCTGATTGACCTATCATAGAGCTTCTAACAAAACAATTGGTTACTAAAACACTGGTTAATTTGTCAATGCTATGGTACTACCTTTGACAAAGGTAGGCACAGGAACCTAGTGCCGGGGGGCTTAAAATTACCTTTGCCAGCACCTTTATTACACCTTATGAAACATGTAAGTGCCTGCACCTCTACATGCTTGTGCTGGTTTTCCCCATGGGATTTTCTCATCCTCTGGGTGCTCCCTACCTATTCTACCTACGTACCTTTACCACCCCTTTCATCTCTACCCATCCTTTTGCACAACCCAGTTTGCTAGGATAGGTGAATCAATCTGGTTGCTCGACAGATGAGCCATTGGGTTGGTTTGCAGGTTGGCTTTATGGCTTGTCTGGGATACTAGGTTTCTTCTCGATCCCAATGTATGATTTAGATCGCCTGATCCTCGGATAATCCACGACTCCATTAGTGATGCCTATCTGGGGTACAGGACACAGATCCCTATTATGGCGGTGAATTGAAGGTGCACATCCCCCACGGACACCAAGAGATGGGGGAGGTTGTCTCAGGACTTTTTCCACAATGGAGACAGCATCCTCCACCTCTCTTTTGTCTTGTTAAAACAGTGTGGGTGCCAACTGTTGCTGTGACTACTCCTTCTCTTATCCTTTATCTCTTTATTGAGTAGTAGGTTCATAGGTATGATACTTAGGTCAAAACCCAACGATGGTGAAATAGTACCTGCTGTCTTTTGGTCGTTGGTTCGTGTGTGCGACATAGGCTAAGGGAACATCCCCTGACAGAAAAGGCACCTGCTGCCTTGCATGAGTGTCATCCACCAAGGAAGCAAGGCTAAGGGACCTTCCCCAACAGAAAAGGGTGCTGGAGACCTGGCAAATCCCAGCTACTATTTAGCTAACTGACAAGATGAATAGTTTTTGCAACGTTTAAAGTCTGGTGGCAATTCTGAGTTCAACATTGGTCTAATTACCAATACGCATGATGGGTTGGTCCAAAAGCCTACTGGATGGTCCAACCCGGATACTTGAAAAAAATGCCTGGACAACTTTGTTAGATGCAAAAATGCTTTCATATCAGCACATTTAATGCCCAGACACTGTCAACAACAGCCAAGAAAAGGAAGAACTAGTACATGAAGCACAACTGTATGATATCGATGTCATCTGCATACAAACACCGCTTGTGGCCCAGATGAACGCTCTATAGGGAATATCCTGGATATATGCACTTATTACAGCCTCTGCCTGGAAAAACAAGAGAAATGCAGCTGCAGGAGGTGTGGGGGTTTCTTTTAATCACCAAGGCTCTCAGTCATGTGTCCAACCCTTGGTCCAACTTTAATGAGCGCATATTGAAGCTTACAACTGACATTCAATCCTGAAACAACAGTCATTTGCTGTACGTTACAGCCCCCACAACGAATATCCAGAAGAAACTGTCCCTCTCCCTTTTACCATGGACTTTCCATTGCCACCAGTACAGTTCCAACCCATAATCTTCTGTACATCCCTGGAGCGTACAAACCGCTAATCTTGGGCCTGACAACGCGCTGTTCACTTGCAACAAAGAGTCCAACAGAAATGGAAAGTACATGAAGGCGATTCATGGAACATTTAATAACTTGTTTCACTAATACCAAATTCCAAAATCACAGCAGTTAGACTGTGGAACACACTGCCGCCCAAGTGAGAAACTTGTCCAAAACTGGACTATATTCTGGTCCGAAAGAGTGGATTAACAGCATTAAGAACTGAAGAGACCCGACAACATTTTTGAAGCTTTAAGTCTGTGATCACGGAATGTCTCTTGTCAGGAAGCCAGATAAGTTATCGTCAGAGTAAAACCCCCTCCCATAGATCCCATGAAAAACACTTGACGGAGGAATGTAGTGGGGGATACAAAGCCTTTGTAGATTCAGTTAATACTGTAGGCAGTACATAACCAGGTTCAACACTCTTGTTGATGAGCTTGAAGACAAGAACTCAAGCGCAGTATATGATATCCTCACTTCAGCCAACAAGAAATGGTATTGGAGAATGCTACCTAGAAGAAAGAAAAGACTACTGCCTTTGCCCTCCAACGACAAAGTCAGCAAAGCCAGAGAAAACTGAAGTTTGCAGCCAAGAAGCACATACTAAATCCACCAGAAGCTCCAAGCAGAACCTTGATGCTGCTAAGGCTGCACTTGACGATGCTTACAATGTGGTGCTTTGAGGAGCATGTTTACGTCCAAGGCTGAAGCATTGACACCCTGCATCTTGAAAACGAGCATGATGCTTGCTTTGCCTGGGAGGCCTGGAAGGGAGCTGACTGATAAAGATGCCACCCCACCTATAAGAATCAAAGGTGTGAAACAAATGTGAAGAGACCTTGACAATGGTTTCAGACACTTTTCGTTCTTGACTTGGCAGCCAGTCAGAATAACACATAACCTTGATGAACCTTTCTTCAATCACAGAACCAAGCGAGCAGACACCTTCCCATCCAGGACAGGACCTTTCACTATAGAGGAGGCTTCAGATCTGCCGAAGAAATGAACAGCAGCCAAGAACCACTGGTCCAAACAACATTCTGCAGTAGCTGACGAATTCACTATTCCATGATCAGCTGTTAGAATTTGTAACAACACCTACATGGGAAAACAAAACAGCTGCCTTTTCAAGATATTCATCGTTCCTTTTACCAAAGAAAGGCGACCTACAACAACCCCAAAACTACAGAGGAAGCACACTGTCACCACTGGTGGCTCTGAAGATCTACAACTCCATGCTTCTCAACAGAATCACTCCTCACATAGACCCATTCTCAGACGAAACCAGAACGGTTTTCGCAAAGGCCGATCAACACTACCTCAGATACTTGCCTCAGAAAGATCATAGAAGAGATGAGAATTTCCAAGAAAAAAGTTCAAATGTGTTTGTAAGATTTTCCAAGGGTTTTGACAGTGTTAACACAGGGATGTACTGCTGCCTATTCTCAACAAACTACGGTTTTGTCCCCGCTGAGACTGTCAAAGCAATTGCCATCATTTATGGATAACCCATATAGTTTGTGCAGACCATGATGGCCCAAAAGGAGTTCCTAAAAAATACTGGAATCCTTCAGGGAGATAACTCTTGCTCCCTATATCTTTGTAGTTGTGGTTGATTACATCTCAGACAGAAGCTTGACATCCTGAACGACAAAGGACGCACCATCAAAACCAAAGCGTTTCTTAGACGTCACCAAAGTCAGCATCCAACAGAACTGACTACGCAGATGCAGCTAGCTCTAACAACTGATCTGATATGTGGTGCACAAGATCTACAAACAGCACTCGAGAATGCTGCAGACCAAAGTCGCGGCCTTAACATCTAAATGCCAAGAAGACTGAATATATGACTGTCACTGAGAAGATGATCATCAACCATCTGCACAACAGATGTAGCAACTCAACTCAAAGAGGTCAAGGACTTCCAAGTATCTAGGGTCCTATGTGCGACAACAAGAAAAGACTTCCTGTCACGCAAATAGGACAAGCTTGAATACCTGCAATAAACTACACCACCTATGGCAATCTGTCTCTCCCAATTCAACCAAGCTTGCAATTTTAGAGCCTGTGTAGAGAGATCCTGTTATATGGATCTGAGACGGTGAGACCTGGACCATGAATGAAGTGCTACAGGATAGACTGGATGGGACCTACACCAAAACCCCCCAAGCTTCTTATGCAGTACAAAACATATCTGGAGTGATGCACACGACCAAAGCACAGATATATGGAGATATCGCTCCAATTGCATCCTTCTTGTTGCCCAACCAGTGCACGATTGCCGGTCACTGTCATCGTGCGATTGATCACGTAGTCTCAGACATCACAGTGTTGGAAGTTACATGCCAAAAAAGGGTCGTCGCCCCTTAACTACATTGATGTGATTTGCTCGGACATCCAGCAGGATCCATCTGACACCCCCAACTTAATGACAAACAGGGGACATTTGGCACTACATGGAGAACAGCATCTTGGCTGCAGCCGTTAGATAGACCTACTATTAGTATCTTTTGCATTGGCGATTATACCTCACCTTTTCACAAGTCCCCCCCCAAAAAAAGGGTTCAACCGGAGAGCGTAGCGTGGCCGGAAACAACTGTTTGCGGACAACATTTGTCGGTACATCACAAGTCTTTGCCCTCGTCAACAAAAATCTTGGCTATTTCCTGCTATCAGCCACCCCTGTTAGCGCAGGACAAACAAGATTAAAACTTTGGTTTACTACTTACATAAAACTATTTTTCACTCTTTTCTCCCCAGAAGTATCCACCGTCATCAATACACTCAAACAATATCCATTCATTAACCTCTAATCATTAACTCTCTATTCACTCTTTCTCCTCAGCAACCATAATAATGGCAGTTGAGCAGGTGTGTAGTTTATTAGGATCCAATCTCCCGTTATGTCATCTCTTGTCCAGCCAGTATGTCCACTGTCCATCAATGCATTAGCACAAGCACCTGGTGAGTTGACAGTCTTGTTTATTCTTGCATAATCTTTGACTAGAGTCATGTAGCTATCTGTCCCCTTAAATGCAACCCAAGCAATTCGTAGAATAAGCCTGCTTGTTAGATGTCTTGAAGTTACAATCAATCAACCCAATTTGTCAAACAGTAGAAAGAAAGGGGGGAGGTTAGCTAACAAATGCTGGTAAATTTTTTGTACATTTAATGTATTTCAGTAAAAGATGCTTTTTAATTACATGAAAAAAGGAAATTTCCAAAAGTCAACGTACTGTAACAACCAAAATGACTTGGCAAGCATGTCAGGATAATGTTTTTGATGCATTAAAATATGTTTTTCCTCTGTTTTGTATATTACCAGGTCCCCAGAACACCTGCAACACAATTGGTGTCTGCACTGGGTGGTTCCGAGGCTTTAGAGTAAAGGTGAGAGTTAACCAGTTAATATCTCTGTCATAAAAATCCACCGTCCCCTATCAGCAGCTTTATATCTCAAATATTCTAACCTCTAACCTCAGACCTCATGCATATTTGTGTTCTTTCATATGTGGGCTCATTTTTCAATCTCCTTACTTCAAAAAAGGTAATTGGTGAAAGAGTTCCATATGTACCCCTCTTAAAATTTTACAGGAAGCCAATTCTTTTTTTTATTGTATGCCTTATACGTAACAACTATACACTAACCTCACGGCCAAAAGAAAAAAAATTATGTTACAGTTAGAACTTTCGAAGATGGTACATTTGGAACTCCTGCCTGTAATGGTTTATCGTACGATACAAAATATGTTTTTTCGCTACTTTTCTCTCACCCATTTATAGCTTCCCATCAGCCAGACATGTGATACAGACGTAAAGTTTCTTGGTGATGCCAAAAATACCAGGATTTAAACAACCAGGTAATCAAGGGGTGGTTTCATGTTAACAAAGTTGAAGTGCAATAATAATGATGCTGAGCTCTCTGGAAATATCTTTCTCGTAACTCTTTTTCATCATTATGGTACACATACTGTATCGCATCAATCATCCGGAAGAACAATATTGCTTTAACACACATGTATGCTGATGATGTGCATCTCTATTTGACTTTGTCCTAATATGATGGTGATGATAGCCAACATGCTGTTAAAAGACTCTCTTTGTATTGATGAAATCATTGAGTGGATATGCACTGTAACAAACTCAATTGAATGATGAAAAAGACATAATTTTTCATCCAGTTCCTCACCTAGTTACACAGTCCCGCCCTCAGATATTACCATCAGGGTCGGGACAGTGGATGTTCCCCAGTCCTCGCCAATTAGAAACCTTGGTGGGTGTCGTGTTTGATCAGACATGTCTATGACTGAACCTGTCAAGGTCTCATTAAGTCTGTTAACTTCCACCTTCGCAATATTACATATCCCCGCTTATCACTTTGAGAGTTGTCATCATTTCATCCGTTCACTGATTTTATCTCGCATTGACTATGTCCAATTCACTTTGTATGGAATGTCGGCCAGAGATCGAGTAAACTTCAGATTTTGCAGAATAGAGCAGCCTGCTGGTGTTCCGATCTGATCGAAGGACACCCAGCCACAACACTCTTTACAGAGCTCAATTGGCTACCAATTAGTGAGCGCTTTGTCTTTAAGCTTATGCTTTCGGCTTACAAAGGGCCTTTCCGGACAATTTGCCCTCTTACTTCCTTGTCCGAATCTCTCTTTGTATATTCCTGGCAGGCCAGGGTTTGCGATCGCAGATGACAGACCGCCTCACTGTTTCCCGCACACAAAGGTCAGTGGGTGACAAGGCTTTCAGCAATGCGGCCCTAGCCTATGGACCTCTTTGCCTATCTCTGTTCGCCACTCAAGTCCATTGTTGTTACTTTTAAGAAAGCCTCTAAATTTCAATCTATTTCCTCAAGAGTGATCGTGTGCTTACTTAGTTTTTTTGATTATTGCCTCCTGATTTTGAATTGGGCAGCTGTTTTCATTTTTATTTCATTTTCGATGTTAGTACTAAATCATCATGTTCACTCTTTTCATACCGTGTTGTATTAACTATGTTTTAGGCTAAATAGTAATTACTCTCTATTTTGTAAGCGCTTTGACCTTGTTTGAGAAGGCGCTATATCAAATGCCGGTGTATTTTTTTGTATCATAAAAAAATATTTCACTGTTTCTCCTCCTCCAGAATATGGATCCGGCATCATCATGCACTCAAAGAATAAAGTCATTAACCTCCAATCATTAACTCTCTGTTCACTATTTCTCCTCAGCAACATAATAATGGCAGTTGAGGCCTGAGGTGTATTTATTGGGTCAATCTTCCCAGTGAAGTGTCAATCTCTTGTCCAGCAGTATGATCCACTGTCATCAACGCAGTAGCAGGCGAAGCACTGGTGAGTGACAGTCTTGTTTCTTACAATAGTTTTGACTTGAGTCATGTACTTTCACATGTCCACTTAATGTAACCAAGGCAATTAAGTAGTATAGGCAGCATTGAGGTCCTAAAGTTAAATTAATCACCAATGGGTGAAAAGCAGAAGGATTAGCTAACTAATCTCAGTCATCTTTGTTACAGTCCATTAACTTTATAATGTTTTTATGACATGAAAAAAACTGAAATTTCTAAAAAAGTTGGCTTACTCTATACACAATTACAGGAAATTTTGCTTAAGTAATGTCTGCAATATTTTTAGCTTAGAGTGCATTGGCCAACAAAAATCATGCATGCTCGCATCAGTTTTTAACGATAACAATGGCGACCGACCCCAAAGGGGTGAGTACCATTAGGAGTCTGGTCCAAACTGACCAAAGCTCATTGATTTTTGGCCAATGCACGAGAAACTACAAATATGCCGACATTAACCTAATTCATTAACGTTATTACAGCAGACAATGTACAAAAAATCTGAATACGTATGAAATCCATGCAGTAATGGTTCCAATGAAAAAAGTGGCACAAGCTCGCCCATAAAATGAATCGATCCAACGTCACGTGTAAACATTCTAACACACCTCCGTACGCTCATTAACCTAAACACATCCGTGCAATGACAAAATAGCAAGCAACTGATTTTTATCCATCATGTCCTTCTCTCATAATAAACGTTTATGATGTGTTATTGTTAATGTTTTCCTCTACCTCTATTGTTTGTATATTAAGGATCCCCAGAACACATGCACCACAATTGGTTTCTGCACTGGTGTGTCTAGGCTTGGAGAAAAGGTAACAAGAGGCTATTTAAGATATACTCTTGGTCATAAGAATTCACTCTTCCCCTTTGCACCTTTACACACATACAATCTAACCCACACCTCATGTTGTAGTTTTCTCTCCTTGTGCAATTCTTTCAATCTCCTTACTTCTAAAAGGGTAATTGTTATGGTGTTTTCCTTTTTTTTTTCCCACCCTTTATAGCTTCCTCCCCACATCAGACTGTGTACGACTGTAAGAGTTCTGGGTATGTCCCGAAAGACTCATGGATCCAACAACCAGGTAACAAAGGTGGGTTGTTCATGTTAACGGCAAAGTGAAGTGCATAAAATAAATTATGCTGCACTCTTTGGAACTCTTTGGAAATTATTAATAGCGATCATAAAAAATTATTAATAGCGATCATAAAAAATTATTTCACTCTTCAGTGCCATCAATGCACTCAAAAATATCAGTCATTAAAAAAACCTCTATAACCCATTAACTCTCTGTTCACTCTTTCTCCTCAGCAAACCATAATAATGGCAGTTGAGCAGGTGTGTAGTTTATTGGGTCAATTCTCCAGTGAATGTCAATCTCTGTCCAAGCGTATGGGGTCATTGTCATCAATGCAGTAGCAAAAGCAATGGTTGAGACGACAGGTCTGTTTCTTGCATAATAATTTTGACTAGAGTCATGTAGTTACTGTCCACTTAACACAACCAAGGCAATTCAGTAGTATAAGCAGCATTAGAGGTCCTGAAGTTAAGTTAATCACCAGTGGGTGAAAAGTAGAAATGTTAGCTAACCAATGTTTGTCAGTATTTGTACTTTTACAGCACTTTGTAGATGTTTTTACCTGCATTGAAAATTTTTCAAATTTCCAAAAGTGAACTATAACTCTTATAACAAAATGACTTGCTGGCACGTACAATATATGTTTTGATTGTGTTTTAATTGTTAATGTTTTTCCGCTGTTTTCTATATTACAGGATCCCCAGAACACATGCAACACAATTGGTTTCTGCACTGGTGAACTAAGCTTAGAGAAAAGGTAACAGAGAACCATTTAAATACAGTTTACTCGTCATAAAAATTCACCCTTCCCCTTTGCACACTTTATATTCATACAATCTAACCTCAAACCTCATGAATATCTGATTTCAATGTGTAGTACTTCAATTCCTTATAAAAAAGTGATGTTTGACCATACATAATGTGTTTCTCTTCTTTTCTCTAACCCTTTTATAGCTTCCCACATCAGACATGTGTACAGACTGTAAAATGTTCTTTGGTGATGTCCAGAAAGTACTCATGGATCCTAACAACCAGGTAAGCAAAGGTGGTTTCATGTTAACAAAGTTGAAGTGCAGATAATAAATGATGCTGAACTCTTTGGAAATTATTAAATGGCGATCATAAAAAAGGTGCGATCATGTGTTCTTTGAGGACCTGCTACTGGTGTTCTGGTGACCAGTACTAGTTGTCGGAGGCTAACCGTCACCCTTACCATCAGGATTCTAAGGAAATCGATGAGGAGGTAGCTGGTTACCCTGGTAGCAATTAAAAAGAAAATCTACCTACAAGGGCGTCGGTTCTGGAGAGCAAGAACGCCATCCAGCACATTGACCTCAGGAAGTTCATCCGGTCAATTATTGTTTGCTCTAATAAATCTCACACAGTAGTATTGCTGTGAATGTGAGGGAATCCAGCCACCCCCTGTTAGGGGGACCAAAACCAGATTTAAAACTTTGGTTTTTACTACTTAAATAAACCAATTATTTCATCTTCAATCCAGAAGTATCCAGTGTATCAGTGCACTCAGAATAAAAATATTCAGGCAGTAACCCCAATCATTAACTTCTCGGTTCCTTTCTCCTCAGAAACCATAATACAAATGGCAGTTGAGCAGGTGTGTAGTTTATTGGGTCAATACTCCAGTGAAGTCAACTCTTGTCCAGCAGTAGGATCCACGTCATCAATGCAGTAGCCAGCAATGGTGAGTGGACACTCTTGTTCTTACATAAATAATTTTGACTGAGTCAGTTTAGTTACTGTTCCATTAATGTAACCAGGCAATTCAGGTAGAAGCAGCAGAGGTCCTGAAGTTAATTAATCTCACAATGTTAGAAAAAGCAGAAGGTTAACTAAACTAATGTGGTCAGTCTTTGTCTTTTTCATGTACCGTTAGTAGACGTTTTATTTAATTACATAGACAAACAGAAACTTTCCAAAAAGTCAACGTTATTCTATAACAAAAGACTTGCATGCCTGTAGCAAGTGTGTTGATATGTTCTTGTTAATATGGGTTCCCTCTGTGTTGTATATAAGGATCCTCAGAACCCGGCAACACCCAATTGGTGTTTTGCACTGGTTTACCTAGGCTAAGAGAAAAGGTAACTCATTATCATAAAAATTCACCCTTCCTCTTTGCTTATTTATTCATACCATCTTACCGTGACCTCATGGAATTTGTCTTTCATTGTGCATTATTCATCTTTCTAAAAGGTAATTGTTATGTACGATACATAATGTATTCTATTTCTTTTTATCTCTTCTGCCTTTTATAGCTTCCCACAGCAGACATGTGTACAGATGTAAAATGTTCTTTGGTGATGTTCCAAAAAGTACTCATGGATCCTAACAACCCAGGGTAAGCAAAGGTGGTTTCATGTTGACAAGTTGGATTGCAGATAATAAGGATGCCTGAACTTCTCTGTAAAGTATTAATGGCAATCATAAAAAAGTCAGGTCAGTTTTCTGTTCTTTGAGGGCCTGCTATCGGTATCCTGGTAACCAATACGACCTGTCCCAGGGCTGTTGTCGGTCGGCTAAACCGTCGCCCCCATCAGGTTTCTAAGAAATCTGATGATGAGGGTAGGCTGGTTACTCTGGTAGAACTTACATGAGATCTATCTATACTGTTGTCGGCTCTTGAGAGCTAAGGTGGCCATCCGGCACATTGACGTCAGGAAAGGCATCTGCAGTCAAGTATATTTTGCTCCAAAATTCTTCACACAGCAGTATGCTGTGAATCCGAGGTGCAACAGCCACCCTCCGTAAGCAGTGACAAAAACCAGTTTTAAAAACCTTTGGTTTAGTACGACATAAACAATATTTATTTCATTATTTCTCTCCAGAAACTATCCACCGTCATCAATGAACACAGAACTAACAAATATCCAGTCATTCACCTCTAATATTAACTCTCTGTTCATCTTTCTCCTCAGCAAACCATAATAATGGCAGGGGAGCAGGGGTGTAGTTTTATTGGGTCAATACTCCAGTGAATGTCATCTCTGTCCAGCAATATGGTCATCGTCATTAAAGGCAGTAGCCACAGCATGGGTGAGTGAAAGTCTGTTTCTTGCATAAAAATTTTGATAGAGCATGTGTTTCAGTCCACCATTCATGCAGTTACAGTCCACAGCAAAAGCCTCGCGACCGTTTTGTGACTAACCGGTATACAGCCATTCTAACCGGTTAGAGAAATTAAGCCAAGTTTTGGTGATCCGCTTCATTACGGCGCAGACAATGACTGACCCCAAACAAATCATGTGACAATTACCCGAGTTAACTCATTCCCTGTGCATGCACAGTAGGCGTGGCCAATCAACCTCTATTGCCGTAACTGGGTTAAGTTTGTGTCAAGACATGTTTTTAAATGAGTGGACGACAACTTTCCCAGGGTCGTATGCTAATGATTTGTACCTTATCAAGGAAGAGATTTAATAATCTTGATTGGACACGTTGGTACAAAAAATAACGGTCAACAAACATGGGCGTGGCGATGAAATCAATATGGCAAGGTACGGAGTGATATTTATGGTGAATCTATCATTGAGTTTGCACGGGAGAATTGGCCGAGGGAGCATTGGCTTCCATTAATGTGTATCAACGACAACTGTCTTCAATGTGTTTTGGTAACATTTGACAATGTAATTTCGAGGAAAAATTACTACTAAAAGAAGTTGGTACGGAAAAATATCGGATAATAGTTTAATACGCGATGCAAAGTTTGAGGGATGGCTATTCCAAATACCCGGGAGATTTTTCGCGGTCCAGCGTCAATTGTGACTGCCGTGTGTGTGGGGAATACAAAAGTGGACTGTAATGCATTTTATGATAACTTCAACCAAGGCAATCAGTAGTATAAGCAGCATAAGAGGTCCTGAAGTTATGCTAAAATCATGACCACTGAGCTGATTTCCTTTTAACCAATGTTGACTGAACATCATGCTTTTCCTCTTGAGAAGTGAAATGCCCCAAAATACAAAATAACACCCCTAAAGAGAAATGAAAGTCCCTACGTGACCCCAGGTCACACCCGGTGGCATTACTCTCCCTCAGTTCCGTTCTGGCCAGCTAGCTGAACGGACGTGTCCCGGTCGCGGCTCCATTTACTACTGCCAAACTTGAGATTAGATTGATTTAAGACTGTGTCTTCTCTTGCGGAATACTCCTAATACTACTCCCACACTACCTTGGAGATATAAGGATTATTATACGAAGGAATAAAGCACTCTTGGACAGCAAAATTAACGTGGATTTAACCTCCGACGAGAGATTTTTGTGTATTTTTTTTCCTTTTTTACCGCAGTGCGGTCCTTGTGATAATTGTGCGGGAAAAAGGTAAACAAAGGCCGCCATTGCCGCACGTGTTGGTGCTTTTGGATGCCTTGCTTGTGTGAGCCGTTCTGTTCTTTGGGGTTTCTACTATCAATAAAAAAGTTTTATATGGGTGAGTGGTCATTTATTTTATATATGCTTGTGGTGTATTTAATAAAATACATGTTGGAACTGACTTAGAAAAATTTCTTTAACCATTTGTGGAATCAGTACCGAGACGGTTTCTTAGTACCTTCGTTTTGTGTCGGGAGTCCCTCCATGGCACGCTCTAATTTCTTGATCGTTTCTGGAGAACACGTGGTAATCCATCTGGCTCGCGTCACCCGGTGCGGCGCAGAAATGCGCCGTGTTCCGCCTCCGTCCAATTTTTCGATCCCATCTATTTGCGTTAAAACTCGGCATGCTCCCCGCCACACTGGTGCTTGTCTTTTGCATCGGATATCACGTCGCCACTGGGCAGCCTTGTGCCGGGTATTCTTCCGTTACACCGAGGGGGAAAGGGGGGGTGGTTACTCGGGCTCCGGTCAGGGGAATCTTCCCGGGCAGCTCCGGCTGCTCTGGGAGCTCCGAAGGTGAGGCAGCTTCGGCTGCTTCGCAGCGTTTTTCTCGGGCGGCCTCCCACGGGAGATCGCTCGTCAAGCACGCAGATACCGGTCGCTAGCTCGCCTGGTTTAGCTCTCGGGGCTTTACCGGTGCAGGCTAGCGCGGTTCACCCTGCCAATACCCAAGGGGTTGCGGGGCGGGTGAACGCATTCCGGTGGTGGTGATGGTGATGGTGAGTCCCGGTGACCGGGGACGATCCATCGCCGCTAGTGTCGATGCATAGCGTGGTTGTAGTCACGGCGTCTTCGGGCGCCCCGCCCGCGACTACAGTAGCTGTCACCCACGGGTATCGCTGTTGTAGACCAGCGGGCTGCCGGCGACGGTGACCCTTCACGGGGCTGCCGCAGGTGTCCATCCACGTCACCAGCCTCGCATGAAAGCTTGCTCGTCTGCGATGCCACCCAGCTGGTACCGTATATCGCGCCGGGCCCTAGCGGGCTTGGTGTTGGGTACGTGCCTCGCCAGGGTTGCCCAGTTGATGCCCAGCGGACCCCGTCAGCTTTGGCCTCTCATGGGGTACACCTCCGCGGTGACAGGTCGGGGTACCCTGTACAAGTCAATATGGTAGGTCCGCCAGGGGCGGGGCACCCCGGGGGCACCCAGCCGCCGGCGCTCCTGCGGAGCAGGCCACCGTGTCTTGCTTCCGCGGGGGCTTCGTACCGCCGCAGCAGACTTAAGGGTCATGAGGCGCCCCCGTACGTTGCTACCCCACCCCAGTCGGGCTGAAATGCTGGGGTGGAGCCGTCTGGTATGGTTTTTCAAACCGGGGCTTCTGTTGCGGGGGCCCCGCCGGGCTATGGCTTCACCGCGCCTCCACCATCGGGCTGCTCGCCGTTGGTACCAGGTGATGGGGGGTGGTGACTCCACCGCTCATAGGGGGTGGTGGTTCTGCGGCGGTACAGCCTGGTACGGGGCCTGGGCAGGGCGGTTGTATCCCACTTGCGTGCCTGTAACTTAGCCTATGTCGCAATGTGACTTCTCGCGGGCCGACGGCTCGCGGCTCGGGAGTCGTTGGAGTTTTCCCCAGCCTTTTCGGCGGTGGAGTTCTACCCTTTTCATTGCGCGGACCCCCACGCTCGTTGAGGTGTCTGGATCCTGTTTCTCCGCTGTCGTTTGCGTTGATGATCAATCCGTATTACCGCGACTCCTCTCCACTGGGGGAGCGTCGCGTGGGGGGTGTTTCTCCGTCTTCTGTAGTCGTCGATTTTCAGCTTCAACCTATGGGACTTGTCTCCGTACGGGATGGTCTCTCAGGGGTGTTCGTCCGCCATCGTTGGCGTGACCTTCCAATCTCTAGCGCCGCGATTGTCTCCATTGTGGGATGTCGCCGCGCTCCGGCTCTAGTGGCCTCCACTTGGGGACGACGTAGGTCTCGGCGGTACTGACGGGCCTCCTCAAGGCTTCTTCTGGGCAGGGTTCCCCCGCGGAGCGGGGGGACATAGGCCTAGGCGCTTCATCTTCCTCGGTTTGGTATGGGGTGTGAGCTATCTCAGCCTATATGGTCCTGGGTCGCGCGGTTCCAGTCGTTGCGTCTGGCTTTGCGTGCTCCTTCTCTGCAGGACTCCTTCTTCGTCGGAGGTGTCTAGCGGGTAAGCCCCGCCTGCCGTGGCTGGCCTAGCCCGAATTGGCCTGGGGTGTGAGGCGCTTTCTGCCATGCTATCGACTGTTGCTCCGTCGGGGCCCGGACCTTAGCCTCTATGCACATGGACCCCGGCCCTGCTGGGGTGCTTTCGCTGCTCGGGCTCCTCTTGGGGGCTCGGACTGAGCCTAGGACCTGACGCGTACCTTTTATGGGCTGTTTAGCTCTGGGTCGCTGGTGATTCCGTCGCCGCCTCTATGGCGGCACGATATTGATACCACGGTGTACAAGCGCCTTAGGGTGCCACCGCGGGTCCTTTAGTATGATACCTTCGGAGTCGTAAGGCCTTCGCCTTGGATAGTTCGGCGCTAGAGGCCTTCTAGGGCCTTGGTGGTCCTGCCCCTCTAGCTCTGCGGTAGCCCCTGCGGCCCAGGCCTGGTCCGCCGTCTCTCTTAGAGACTCGGACCGTGGCGTTGGTCAGCTTGCTGCTCCCCTCGTTGGGGCTTCAGCCGGGTGCCCCGAGTCGGGCCTAGTGATCGTTGCCGTCTAGCGTTAATCTCCGCTCCATCGGTGAGACTAGGCCGTATATCCTGGCCGATTGACTTCGACCGGGATACTGGTCTCTGGTCTTTGTCCCCGACTTCCTCTGGGAGTTCGTGGCAATGGTCCTGGCGGTCCTTTCGGGCACCCCTTGAACGGTGCTGATCCGCGCTGCCCTGGGCCTTGGGCTTCGTCGTCTCGCCTTTCTACTCGACTTGACCTTTATCTCCCTTCGGGGACTACCGCTTGGTTTCTCTCCATGCACTTGCTGGCATTCGTCGGGGCCTCCCCTGGCTTAGTCTGGCCTTCGGCCTACGGCTCACTTCCCTTCTGCTGGTGGGCTACCACGCCCCCCCCCTCGGGGGTTGATGCCCGCGTCTGTGGCGGCTTAACTTTTGCTCCTGTCGGGGCCTATCTTAGGTCGGCCTAGGTGGGGGTTAGGGATTTTCTCCTTCCCCTCTCGGCCTTATAACGGGTAGTAGGACTTGAAACTTGTATTGGCTGTCACCTCGGGCCTTCTGTTCCTCACTCCCATGCGGACACGAGATCCCGGCCTCCTCCGAGCCGGCGCCCTCAGTGGGCATAGCCTTTTTGGGCCGGTTCTCGGGCCTCGGTCATTCAGCAGGCACTGGTTCTTTTGTTCCCGCTTCGGGGTTCGGCTCCCACCCAGGTGGATGCCTCTTACCCCTCTTGGGCTATGTTTGTCGCCGGGCGCTGTCGGTTACGAATGTCCTGTTTGTCTAACTGTAGCGGTGCCCAGGGCTTACTCTTGGCCCCTTGGAATCTGTGGAATCTCTGCACTGGCTCTGTTCCAAAAGACTTTGCCAGGTCATTTAAAACAATAAAGTGTCAGGTCCTGATGCTCAACCTGGTGTAATGCACCCTTTGGGTGAGGTTTTCTGTGCCCTGACTTTTTGGCATCTAGATTCCTGGTTTTCATTGACCTGGCGTTTTTCGTTCAACCTTTGGCTGCACCTTTCGACCCGCTCTCTGAGATTTATGTTCCACCTCCGACTAGTAGGAGCTAGTCTGGTGTTGATTGAAAATATTCATTCAACGAAGGTTAATGGCATATGTTTCAGTTCAACATGTTAAAGGAAATCAGCTCAGTGTAATGATTTAGTCAAAAACACGTTTTATAAAACATGTTTTATAAATCATATAACTGAGGCTGATCCTTTCCAATGTGACTTCCCACTCCGTCCCTACCCCCACAACATAATAGTTCGTGCGTCCGTGTGGGCTTGGGCCAAATGGAGCTAAGGGAGAGTAAAGGCCGACAGGGTGTGACTGGGGGTCACTGGTAGGGCCGTTCCATTTCTCTTAGGGGTGTTATTTGTATTTTGGGGCATTTCACTTCTCAAGAAGGAAAATGCATATGTTTCAGTCAACATTGGAAAGGAAATCAGGCCTCAGTTATGATTATAAAACATAACATGTTTTGACTAATCGTTCTGCTGAAAAGCAGAACGATTAGCTAATGTCAGTCAGTCTTTCTGCATTTAAATGCATATCCATCTGATACCTACTTTAGTAGGTGTTTATCAGTGCATGAAAACTGAAATTTCAAAATATTCAACATATTGTACAACAAAATGACTTGCATGCATGTACAGGCAGACATGCCAAGTAGTACGGATTTTCCTATTCCGTATAGAAAATGATGCGAAATACGGACGTACGTTTTCCTGGTAAAAAAAATACGGAAAATGGTGTTGTTAATAAAATAAAAAATTAGCGTATAAAAAGGCAGAAAATAAGTAAATACAGAAAAATAAAGTTTAGGAAAGAGGGCAATATCTTTTCAAAGTGAATAAAACAATGTAGATTTGAAAGATTTTCAATTGATAAAGTCTGTTAAAATGGTTTCCGACATCGTTTTTCTCCCGACTTTCGGATGGTTCACCCACAGTAAATTTTGATTAAACATTTAAATGCTGTATGCTAAATGTCTTCAGAAGGTGTTGTAGTTAACTATTTATGGTGCAAATGGATAGACCTACAAACAATGTATTGTTATAGTGAATTTGTTTTAAAAGTTTCAAGCTTTGAAAGTTTAGACTTTAATATTTTCAAATACTATTATTAGACTTAGTTCCTACTGACAGTTCCTTAAATGGGGCTGTCTGAAGGCGGAGCTCTGTCGACATTTTTCTGCTGGAAAGAAAAGCTTTATTTAAAGAGCTCTATCTCATGATGCAGTTCATATGGGCATAGGTAGCTTAGTTTTCAAGTTTGAGGACTTTTAAAGTAGCGCTTAAGTTCATTTATTCAGACTGTAGTAAACAATATGATCAATAATGATAATAATGACCGGTCCTTAATGGGGGATGTTCAGAGGGACGGAACTCTGTCATTTTTTTTTTCAGGAAAGAGTGCTCTCTCATGATGCAGTTGTATGTAGATGGCTCAGTTTTCAAGTTATGATCCTTAATTTTAGAGAGTTTTTCTTTTTCTTTTTCATGTAATATAAAAAAACCATATGGATTAAGTTTATACTGACAGTTCCTTAAATGGGGCTGTCAGACGTGGAGCTCCGTCAAATATTTGTGGTAAAGCTGTATTAAAGAGCTCTATCTCATGATGCAGTTCATATGTAGATAGGTAGCTTAGTTTTCAAGTTATGAGCCTTTAAAGGTTTGACTTTTACATCAACCTTTCATGTGTACATGTAAAAAAGAAGACCTCTGTTGACAGTCTTAAATGGAGAAAATTGTCTTTAAGACTTAAGTAATTCCACAAATTGGCCTTCACTACACTGACATTGCTATATACAGGAGGTTGACCGGGAACATTGGGCCAAAAAATTGGCAAATTTGCAAGAATACTGATTTGGGTCAAAAAATACTTGATTTTTGGTCTCTAGAATATGAAAGCTGTATTCAAAGTTGGCATGTCTGGACAGGATATGTTTGTGTAGTATTGTTAATATGTTTATATGTTTTGTATTTACAGGATCCCCAGAACACATGCACCACAATTGGTTTCTGCAGTGTGTACCTAGGCTAGAGAAAAGGTAACGTGGACGTTATTTAGATATACTCCTTGTCATAAAAATTCACTCTTCCCCTTCGCACACTTTATATTCATACAATCTAACCTCACCACCCCATGCATATACATCTTTCATTGTGCATCTTTCAGTCTCATAAAAGGTCATTGTTATGTACCGTACCAAACGTGTTCCCTTCTTTTCTCTCACCCTTTTATAGCTTCCAACAGCAGACATGTGTACAGACTGTAAGATGTTCTTGTGTGTCCGAAAGTACTCATGGATCCTAACAACCAGGTAAGCAAAGATGGTTTCATGTTAACAAATTGAAGTGCACAATAAATTATGCTGAACTCTTTGGAACTCTTTGGAAATTATTAATAGCGATATAAAAAAAATATTTCACTCTTCAGCGCCATCAATGCACTCAAAGAATATAATAAAGTCATTAACCTCTAATCATTAACTCTCTATTCACTCTTTCTCCTCAGCAAACCTATAATAATGGCAGTTAAGTTGAGCAGGTGTGTGTTTTTGGGTCAAGACTCCAGTGAGGTCAATCTCTTGTCCAGAAGTGATGGATCATCGTCATCAATGCAGTAGCACCAAGCACTGGTGAGGAGTGACAGCAGTCTTGCTTTTGTAAACATTTGACTGTAGTGTCTGGCCACTTAACCACAACCAATGGCCAAATCAGTAGAGTATAAGCAGCATTGGAGGTCCTGAAATTATATTAATCACCAATGGGTAAAAAGTAGAAATGTTAATGAACTAATGTTGTCAGTTGTGTACATTGACATGTTACTTAGTAGAGTTTTTAATTGAAATGAGTGTTTATTTTGAGGAGATTGCAAGGGATTAATAAAGCTAAAGGGAAGAACTCGAATGTGTTTTTTGATTTGGCGAAGGCATTTGATAGAGTCCCAATGAAGGTATGGACTTTGTGGGACGATGAGGAAGGAACGCCTATACCAGAGGCAACACTTGGTTAGAGCGGTGGGTGATGAGTTTGTGGGAGCAAAGACAAGAGTTAAAGTAGGATCTGAGTTGTCTGAGAAGTTTGAGGTAAAGGTGGCATGCATCAAGCGTACTGTCGCCTTGACTATTGCAACTGTGATTGATGTGCTGGTGTCGTAGCGTGAAAGAAGAAGATTTGATGAGACAGATGTTGTATGCTGATGACGTCGTTTTGATGAGTGAGACCAATGGGAGGGCAGGATTATGGGAGAAGTTTGGAAATGGAAGAAGAAAGAAAGCATTGAGGTAAGGTCTGAAGGTAACCTTGGGAAGACAAAAGTGATGGTGATTGGGATGGAGGGGGAGAGTGTTAGTGAGTAAGGTAGGCCCCTAAATTTTAGTGTGGTGTGAGAATGGGGATCAGGTCCATGGGAGATGACAAAAGATGAGAGGTGACCCCAAGGCTTGGCAAAAGCTTTTGTGTGTGGAAGATGTCAGAAACGAGTTGGAGGGATGGTGGTGGAAAGGTGGAAAACTTATGTGATGAGTAGAATCCGTGAAGGAGTTCTCAGCCCTGGGGGACAGGGTAAGTGTGGGAGCTGGATGTGAGGAGGGCTGTGACGCTAGAACAAGGTTTGGGTGGGTGGAAATTTAGGGAAGGGGAGAGCTGCTAACATGGAGGAAAAAAGATTTCCTTTGAGATGAAAGGAATGGGTATAAGAGTTTGTGAGAGAAAATGACGCTTGATATGGGAGGAGGACATGGTGGTCTGAGCAAAAAAGAGATGGGGATTGGAGGAGGACAGTGAGAGCAATGGTGAGAATGATGTGGGTGTGAAGTTGAGGATAGGAAGTAGGCTGAGGACTTGATGCAGATGTGGGTTGTGGAAAGAAGCGGTGACCGGTTGCGAAGCTGAATGGTGGTACGTTGTTTGGGCATGTGCTGAGGGAGAAGACCAGCCATGTTTTAAGAAGGGCTTTTGAGTTTGAGTGGGGGGTGGTTTTTGAGGAGGACGTGGTCAAAGAAGACATGAAATAAGCAAGTGGAGGAGAGAGTAGGGGTGTTGGGGTTGAGTTGGGGATCATTGAATCCTGGCAAAGTGGAGCAAGGGGGAAGTGGGGATTGTTGCTAGAGTGAGGTAATCTGGCCACCCCCGTTCCCGTGTACAAAAATGGAATTTATAGCTTCCTACTACCGCGTGAAAACTTAAATTTCCAAAAAGTCAACTTACTCATAACAAAAGAACTCGCCTGCATGTACAGATGTTTTGATGTGGTTATTGTACAATGTTTTCTTCTGTTTTCTATATTACAAGGATCCCCCCAGACATCTGCACCACAATTGGTTTCTGCACTGGTGTATCTAGGCTAGAGAAAAGTAACTATTATCATAAAAATTCACCCTTCCTCTTTGCTTATTTTATACT
Organism: Ophioderma brevispina; assembly: GCA_023653785.1. Classification (NCBI taxonomy): domain Eukaryota; kingdom Metazoa; phylum Echinodermata; class Ophiuroidea; order Amphilepidida; family Ophiodermatidae; genus Ophioderma; species Ophioderma brevispina. The sequence continues at coordinate 7,116 of JAMKCH010001004.1, read as the reverse complement.
CCATACATCTAACTTACCTCAGGTGTATTTGTCTTTCATGTGCATTCTTTCAATTGCCTTCTGAAAAGGTAGTGTTATATACATAATGTGTTTCCCTTCTTTTCCTCACCCTTTTTTATAGCTTCCCACTCAGACAAGGTTTTACAGACTGTAAAATGTTCTTTGGTGATGTCCAGAAAGTACTCAGGATCCTAAAAACCAGGTAAAGTAAATTATTGTTTCATGTTGACAAAGATGAAGTACAGGTAATAAATGAGGCTGAACTTTGGAAATTATTAAATGGCAATATAAAATGGTTCAGGTTATTGTTTTTTTGAGGGCCTGTTACTGCTACTTGTGTCCGGGTAACCAATACTACCTGTCCCAGGGCCGGATTGTCAGCGGCGATAAAACATCACCCCCATCTGGTTTCTAAGGAAATTGATGAGGAGGGAGCTGGTTACCCTGCGGGAGAACTTAAAAATGAAGATCTATCTATAAGGGCATCAGCTCTGGAAAGCTAGGGTGGCCCTCCGGCACAGTGAAATCAGGACGGGCTGGGGTCAATTAACTTTTGTCCAATAAATCCTGCACACAGCAGTATTGCTGTGATGTGAGGTGAATCCAGCACCCGCGGTAGCGGGGGAAAAACCAGATTTAAACCTTTGGTTTTACTACTTTACTGCTTGAAACGATTTTTCACACTTGCTCCCCGGAAGTATCCACCGTCACCAAGCACTCACACCATTAGCCAGTCATTAACTCTAATCATAACTCTATGTTCACTCTTTTCTCAGCAAACCCTAATAATGGCGTTTGAGCAGGGGGTAGTTTATTGGTCAATAATCCAGTGATTCAATCTCTCTTGTCCAGCAGTATGGATCCATTGTCATCAATGCAGTAGCACAAGCATGGTGAGCGGACAGCTTGTTTCTGTATAATAATCTGACTAGAGTCATGTAGTTTCAGTCCACTGAACCAAGGCAATGAAGTAGTATCAGTTAGCATTTAGAGGTCCTAAAGTTAGAATTAATCACCAATGTTTGAAAAGCAGAACGATTAGCTGACATCGCACACTTTGTACATTTGCTGTATTCGTAGATGTTTTTAATTACATGAAAAACTGAAATTCCAAAAAGTCACATACTGACACAAGAGACTGCAATCATGTACCGGATAAGTGTTTATGCATGCATTAATGTTTTTTCCTCTTGTTTTGTATATTCAGGATCCCCAGAACACAGTAAACACAATGGTTTCTGCACTGGTGTGTCGAGGCTTAGAGAAAAGGTAATAGAGAACCATTTTAATTATACTCCTTGTCATAAAAATTCACCCTTCCCCTTATCACGCGTTATACTCAAAATATTCTAAACTCAAACCCATGCATATTTGTCTTTCATCATTTCAACTCCGTGTGTTTCTTTCAAATCTCCTTATTAAAACAAGATAATAGTGATAACACGATACCAAATGTTTTCTCATCTTTTCTCTCACCCTGGTAGTAGCTTTCCCACAGCAGACATTGTAACATACTGTAAAAATTTCGTTTGGTGAAGGTCCAGAAAAAGTCCATGGATTCCTAACAACCAGTAAACAAAGGTGGTTTCATGTAAACACAAGTTGAAGTGCAGATTAATTAATGATGCTGACTCTTGGAAGTTTTTAAATGCAACCATAAAAAGGTCAGTCAGGGGTTTGCTTGAGGACCTCCTGGTGACCAGTACTGCCTGTCCCAGGGCTGAGTAGTCGGCGGCTAAACCGTCCCCCTACCCTTGGGTATCCACCGTCATCAATGCACTCAAAACAATACCCATACATACACCTCTAATCATTACTCTCTGTTCCTCTTTCTCCTATTCTCCTCAGCAACCATAAAATGGGCAGTTGAAGCAGGTGTGTTAGTTTATTGGGTCAATTACTCCCAGTGAATGTCAATCTCTTGTCCAGCAGTATGGATCCACTGGTCTCAATGGGCGGTAGCACAAGCACGGGTTCAGTGACATTCTTCCACCTGCTTCTTGCATACAATTTGAATTGACTGGTATGTCTGTCCATTAATGCAAACCAAGGCAATTCCGTAAGGGGTAAAAAGTAGAAAAAGTGGTGTGGTGAGTGGGATGGAGGGGGAAGTGTTAGTGAGTCGGGTAGACCTATGTTGCATAGTTGGAAAGAGGGGTAAAAGCATCCGTATGGTGTGAGAAATGTGGGAAATGGATTCCATGTGGAAATTCACAAAGATGTAACCCAACCTTGGGAAATATTTTGTTTGTTGGAAGATGTCCAGACATGAGTTTAGGGATGGGAACATGTGAAAACTTGTGTATAGGTAGATATCCGTGAAGGAGTTCCATACCTGGGGACATTGTAGGTGTTGGAGGAGGTGGATGCGAGGTGGCTGTGACAGCTAGAACAAGGTTTGGGTGGGTGAAGTTTAGTGAATGTGGGAGAGCTGCGACATGGGAAAAGATGTCCTTTAAGATGAAGGAATGGTGTCATACGAGTGCGTGCATTTGGTGATGCAATATGCGTACATGATGGATAGGAGCGAGACATGGTGTCTGAAGTAAAAATTGAGAATGGGGATTTTGAGAGGACAGAGAGATAGCAGTGGTGAGAACGCATGTGTGGGGTGTAGTTGATGGATAGGAAGAATACTGAGGACTTGATTCAGATGTTGGATTTAAAGAAAGCGGTGGACGGTTGGCGAAGGCGAATGGGAACGGTGGTATGGGCATGTGCTGAGAGGTATGGCAGACTTTTTACTAAGGGCTTTTGAGGTCGAGGTGGGGTGGGGTTTGAGGAGGAGGAATATGCAAAGAAGAAATGGAAGAACAAGTGAGTAGGAGAGTAGAAGGGTTGGGTTGAATGGAGGAGGATGCCTGAATCGGGCAACGTGGAGCAAGGGAAAAGTGGGATTGCTGCTGCACGAGTGAGGTAATCTTTCCACCCCCGGGTTATCACTGGACAAAAACGATTTATAACTTGGATTTACTAACTACTACTACTAACGCATCAACTTAATTTCCAAAAACCAACTTAATCTATATTCTTTTTCACTGTTTAGTAACAAAACTCGCAATATCATTGGTTTTGCTATCTTATATGAACAATTTAACTAGAGCTCATCGGCAAGTGTTTACAAGTGCGTGTAATAAGGTTACGCAGTGCCCGCAGCTAGTACGGGTTCATTTTTGCCATGAGGGGAATATTTTGCCCTTTTAACTAATATTATTGAAATAAAATATGTTCTGGGATTAAACAACCAAAAACTCTAAATAAGAATGAGAATAAAGATAGGCAAAACAACAAATCCTATCTTTTATTCTTAAATAAAATGACTTGATGCATGTAAGTGGATAATGTTTTGATTGTGTTATTGTTAATGTTACTCTGTTTGTATAGTAACAGGATCCCCAGAACACATGCAACACAATTGGTTTCTGTATGGGTTATCTAGGCAAGGAAAAGGTAACTCATTTGTACACTTTATACTCATACATTCTAACTTAAATACTTGCTAATTTGTCTTTCATTGTGCATTCTTTTAATCCCATTCAAAAGGCTATTGTATATCTAACATAATGGTTTCTCTTCTTTTTTCTCATGTTTATAGCCTTCCCACATCATGACAGTGTACAGATGTAAAATGTTCTTTGGTGATGTCCAGGTAAAGTATCAAGGGATCCTACAACCAGGAAGCAGAGGGGGGGTTATGTTGGGACAAAGTTTGAAGTGCAGATAATATTATGCTGCTGGTGAACTCTGGGGGAAATATTTAATGGCAATCATAAAGAAAAAGGTTAGGGTCAGGTTTTTTTAAAAGGGCCCTGCTACTGGTGTCCTGTTAAACCAGTACTACCTGTGTAGAACTAAAATGTGATCTAAAATACAGTGGCATTGGCTCTGGGAGAGCTAAGGCAGTCATCCAGCACTGACGTCAGGGAAAGGGCACCCGGGCGTCAATTACCTTTTGCTTCAATAAATCTCCTCACACAGCAGTATTGCTGTGTGGAATTGAGGTTGAATCCAGCCACCCCCTGTTTAGCGGGGACGACAAAAACCAGATTTAAAATTTTTAATATTTACTTACATAAATGATAGTCACTCTTTCTCCCCAGAAGTATTCACCGTCATCAATGCACTCAAACAAGATCCAGTCATTAACATCTAATCATTAACTCTCTCTGAACTTTTTCACTTTAGCGTAAAACCATAATAGCAGCGGTTGAGCAGGTTTGTGTAGTTTATTGGGTCATACTCCAGTGAATGTTTCAATTCTCTTGACGCAGCAATATGGATCAAGTCATTTCAATGCAGTTTAGCAACAAAGCACTGGTGAGTGACCATCTTAATTCCACCTTATTCACAAAGTTTTGAGATGTAATCAAGGAAATTCAGTAGAATATGCAGCGTGAGAAGTCCTGAAGTGCTGTTAATCACCAATGGGTGAAAAGCAGAAAAATTAGCGTAACTAATTCAGTCAGGCTTTCTGCATTAAATGCATGTCCATTCGTAACCTACTTAGTAGGTGTTTGTTTGTAATTGCATGCAAAAACTGCAATGTACAAGATAATTTTTGAGTGTTCTTGATTTAGTAGTGTCATCTGTTTTGTATATACAGGATCACACACGAACACATGCAACACAATTGGTTTCTTGCACTGGTTGAACCTAGGTTAGAGTAAAGGGTAACAGAGAAACCATTTAAATGTACTCCTTGTTATAAAATGTCCCCACCCATGGCACACATTTATAATCTTACAATCTAACATCACACTTCATACGCAATTATGGTCGTCATTGTGATTATTTCAATTTCTTCCGTTCTTCTAAATTGTAGGAAAGGTTATTGCCCCAAGCTAATTAATATACAAAACCAAAACAATAAAAAAAATAAAATAATTACATATTAAATAATATTTGTCTTATTCGGTCCAAGATGAGCCCGTCTCACCAAGAAAGTTTAAGACAGTTTCCAAGTAACTGGATATTTGGCATAATAAGCAAATAAAAAATCCTTCCCCACCCCCACCACGCAAACCCACCCCTCCCGGCCACCCCACCAGGCCCACCAACCCCGCCAGTGCAACACCACCCCAAGCCAACCAGCTCCAAGCCCACCCCGCCACCTCCAAACCACCCCATGACCACCTCCGCACCCCCAACCCCCAACCCCGCCCACCCCGCCACACCCCAACCACACCACAAACAACCCCCACACTTCCACCCCAACCCAACCCTCCACCCCAACCCACCCCTCCACCCCAACCCACCCCACCCCTCCACCCTTACACCCTCCACCCCCTACATTCACCCCCTACTCACTCCAATTACTCCACTCTATGGTGTCCAAAAAGGTTGTTGTTGTGTGTAAGGTCCCCACAAGGCATAAAAAAGTCTGTATGTGTTGTTGTGAGTGTGTTTTTTGTGTGTTTGTGACTTGGTATACCTCTACCTTTACCTGGGCTGTTGCATTCACTATTGGGTGTAGCCCTCTTCAAGCAAATGCCCTTCTTCTTCGGACTGAGATCTATGGTTCAGTGTGGTGCCCAGTATGACGTAAGTCATCCCTCCATCTTCTTTTTTTTCGGCATCTTCTCCTTTTTCCTGATCTTGGTTGCACGGTTGTCACTCTTTAGTCCATCTGGTGTCGTGCATCTTGACAACATGCCCAGCCATCTCCATTTTGCTTCTTTTATTTTTTATAGTATGTCTTTGACTTTGGTTTTGCTTATGATTTCGGTATTTCTGATGTGTTCATCTAATGAGATGTGTAGCATTTGTCTCCCCATGGCTCTTTGAGTGGGTACAAGTTTCTGCTCAGCTCTTTCGTTATGGTCCAGTCTCTGCACCATAGGTGATAGTGGGGCAGGGTACTCTGATTGAACATACTAGTTCTTAGTGACATTGGTAAAGTTTTCACAGAGGATTGTCACGAGTCTGCCAAAGCAGCTCCAAAATTCTTTCAAACATAGTTCTTAGAAGATTTTCTTTGTTCTAAGGACCTATACAATGCTCTTTTTGGTTGCCTTTGCATCAAGGCTGGTTCTTTCAACATTCTCTAAAGTATAGATATTCCAGGAGTGGTGTGTGTGTGTACTTTACTACGAGTGACGTTGTGGGGTTATTTGTACATGTAGAAATAGAACATTGTGGGGTTATTTAACGTTGTGGGGTGATTTTTTCTTGACCGTTTGTGGGTATTTTTCTTGAACGTTGTGGGGTTGACAGAGTTGTTACTCACATTACTTTACGTCCTATAACGAAATAACCTGTAATTAGTTATTGAGGGGTTTATCGGTAAAAGAGGATTTTTTAGTTTAGTAAACTTTATAGACCTGCGGCGCACATCGAGAGGGCTAAGACAAATGAGGAGTTAGTAAAAAAAAAAAAGGAAAAAAAAAAAACTGAAAAAAAATCTTTAAAAATTGTCTAAAAAAGTGTTCTTTTTAGAGAAAAAATTGTTACTATATAGTAGGGTGGGGCATAAATGGGGAAGTATTTATTTTCAAATTCGGGCATGGTCAAAAGGTGTTCCACTTGGCCCTAATATGAACAATATACCTTTAAAACACAATTAAACAAACAAAAAAACCTCACCCCCACCACCACCCCTTGTCCTTTAGGCTTTTTTAAAATAAGCCAATTGTGCCTATTTTCACATATGTCCACAATGAAGTATGAATTCAATGCGGCCTTTCCATGGTATATCATTTTTATAAACCTAAAATGATCATTTAAAATAAATTTATTGATAATTTTTCTTTTTTTAAAGTTGAACTTCTTAGTCAGTGGACCCCTTATTGGCCCCCCATTTTGAGAATAGTCATTGATTGTGCCGTAATAACCGACGTTTTAATCAACAAAGTTAAAGTAGGACATTAGAAAAGTTATTAAGACTGGAATTCCCAATAGTTAAGGATGAAAGGCAACCCTTCCCCAGTAAACACCCGTCCTACCCCCTACCCCAAAGTGTGAAGTACCGTATCGGAGCTGGTTTCAAGACAATTATATTTCCCCGATTTAGATTATATTTACTTAACAACTTTTTATTCTGGATACCATGAAGTTTTGGCATGATCTGTTATCATGGGGGTGGTTTCTGGTGGAAACTTGTTCCACCCTCCATAAACC
>JAMKCH010001003.1:0-43348 GCA_023653785.1 Ophioderma brevispina | reverse complement strand
TTTCATTTTCATATAGATAAGACCCCATTAGATTGCTTACCTTGTATTTGGCTACAGAAATGCTTACCTTGTATTTGGCTACAGAAATACCTTTAAATTTGATAAAGTTGATTTTCATTTGCTTAATTTCAGTATAAAACAGGCTGAATTTTAGTATTTGCTCCTATAGTCAAATGAAAAAAATGTCACAATTTTTATACCAAAGAAATAACTCTCAGCTTAATCCTTTCACAATGGGATGTTTTTGATAGGAAGCTTTACATTTGTGGGAAAATAAGAATTTATTATAAATAAATAAATGTTGACATTTATATGGTGCCTTTCACAATGTATCAAAGCGTTTTACATTTATTCCACTGCCCTAGAACATGTCAGCTGCCTTACAAATGCCCAAGGCATACTCATACCTTTGGGCGGCACTCAATGGACAATATTCATAACAGCTCCCCATTTAGCACCTGGGTTATCAGAAATCTCTCGTTGCACCTTTAAATAAATGTTTTGAATGAATTGTGCCTTCTTGCATTCGGACATCATATGCAAATAAGTTTGACAGCATTTATTGCAAATCAGCAATGTTCTTATCACCTTACATTAAATATATGAGTCTTACAGAACAAAGAGCCAAATAATCAACAAGAAAAAATGGTACATGTAGATACATACCAAGAATACCAAAACAATCAGCATGCAAGTTTTCTGCGAGGTTTTTGGCCTGTGATGCAACCTGTTGTTTTGGAGGACTGTTGTAATGGTGGTTGGTTGCATTGCTTGATTGGTTTTGTAATCCATGCAATAGACTTAAAACTTATATGGGTGATAGTGCATGATTAGATCTGGTGCTGTATATTTTTCTGACAAGTTACGAATATTAATGAGCTCATTTGCATATTTTCAATAAATGTGATTGATCCACACTGCCTCAATCCAACAGCCAATTCTAATTTGGTAGGATGATAGAGCATGATTACGTCAAGTGCTGATTATGAATATTAATTACAGGTTACAAAACATTAATTAATTCACCAATCTAATTGTGGAGGCCGTCTTAATTACACACTATTTTTAACTGATAAGCCCTGATTAGTAGTAGAATCATTTTGGTAGGTTGGTCTTGGACCACAAATATTCTGCTGGACCAGATAATTCTGAACATTAGAAAAATATGGGGTTCTGTTAGGCTTCAAGTTTAAAACCCTAGTGGGAATACAGAAAAACAAACACAACACTAAACATACATGCACACACATGCTCACACACGGCACCACACACCCACAACAAACCACACAATTACACAAACACATCACTTATATTGTGCACACTCACACACATGCCACACACAATGGAACATACTGTATTTTTGCAAAAATTACCCAAAGTCATTTCTTTGTAATCCTGGGGTTGGGAGGGAAGGCATCTTATTTTATTTCTTGTAAACAATGCCCAAAGAGGAAGGAATTTTGACAATAAAAATTTATAAACATGATTTTAAAAATCAACTGTGATGATTCACAAATCAATATCGACTTTTGTCTACCTAAGCTTGTAATTTTAGGCATGTTTGAAAGGCAAATTATATCGGATTTAGGTCAAATGGGCGCCTACGGGAAAAAATTTTTTTCGTTTTATATCCCTAGAGAGACATTAAACGTAAATCCTATGCGATCTCAATTGAAAATGAAAGGTGAAGTGAGGTGATTGTTAAAATGGTATAATGGTAGATATGGTGTTACTCCAGTCATGCAAAATTAAATCAATTATTCAACCAGACCACCTCCTCCCATATACTGTGGTGTGTCTGATATCTAGTTATTATTTTATTACCCTCCTTTGGCATAATTAGTGCCTTCTCATGATCCACACATGATAAGATGTAACCTTGAAAGGAGTGCTTACCCTTTTGCTAACTTATGTGTATACTGACACCAAACTATGGGAGAGGTAGTTTTTTTTCTGTAAATTTCTTTTACAAGTTAGTCTCTTCTTAGGAAGACATTGGTTTTCTTTAAAAAGTAATCTTTTCTTAAAAAGTTGCAATGGTTTGTGTGGCCTGAATGATGTCACAAAGACATGCTATTCCAAATTCTGTTATGTTCGTCCCCGTGTGTGTATATGTGTATGTGTGTGTTCATACATATGTGGTTAAGTTTTGGTAACCCTTTTTTAAATTGGCTCATGGAGCGCAATATACTTCCAATTACTATCAAAACTGGGTTCATCAAAAGGTGAGCCCTAGGTCCCTTACCATGACATGAGCAGGGTTAAAGGTCACATACTGGGCCAAAGGTCATGTGAGGTCAACCTGTAATTCTATATGTTAAAATTTTGGTTTTAAATGATTCATTGTAAGAAGTTAAAGTCCAATTGCTACAAACCTTGGGTCGAGATGCCCCTTGGAAACCTTCATATGATATGAGGTCAAAAGGTCACATACCAAGGTCAAAGGTCAATACCAAGGTCAAAGGTCACATACCAAGGTCAAAGGTCCACATACACAAGTATAAAATGTTGCTAAAATATAAAATTGGGCATTATTGAAAGAGTGAAGTCAATTCCAACCCTTATATGTTTGTATGGATCCATAGGTGAGAAAATATTGGATTCCAAAACATTAATAATAAATTAAAATGGATGATTGTGGTCACAAAATAACTTTTTAATAACATCTTCTTAATTAAACAATAGTAGCCTTATTTAATTAGAATTGATAGAGAAAAAGCAATTTCCAAAATACCATGATATCTGTATCGACGTTGGTGTATAATAAAGCATTTCCAACAAATTGATCATTCAGTGTATGATTCTGTCGTTTGTAAAATGATCCAAGTTAATGATTCATTTCATGTGCATTTTCAAGGTATGTGTTATGAATAAACCTATATCGCCACTCTTAAGTGCTTTTAAATTAATGCGAGTCTGTGGTGAAATGTATGGCTATGGCAAACATCAAAACAGAGACATAAGACTACATAAATCAATATGTATGGTAGTGGACTCTGAAACCAAAAAAATCACAGATTGAAAGCAGCATTCATGTCAAGTGCCGCATAAAATCAATACGACTCGTGAAAACTGCAATCACATACCATTGGCCTTGCTTTGCACATATTGCACCGCGAATTTGAAGTTTCTGTAATTTGAAGATGAGCTTCTAAAATAAACAATGGCCATTATTGAAAAATGCCAAGTACAGTATAGTAGCACCTTTAGGTGTGGAAAGTGTTTTTTATATGTGTTTTATTAAATTGCAGGAATTTGCAAATAATTATGGATGATTTTACCATTTTAGATTCTTGACCATATTTTGATGATGATATCCCCAATGTAGAACTGATTTGACAAGTACGAAAAAAAATATTTTTGATTCTGTGATATTTGATACCAAAACTTTATTCTTGTCGTGTCCACAAGTGTCATTGGTAGGGCTTTGTGGTGGTGTCAGGAGTTATTCAAATGAGTAAGCTGATCCGGGGGCTATTCGGGCCGAGTGTATCCATGATACGGATGCCCTACATGGCCCGCTGTAGACTGGGGGCGGGATTGGGAACAGTCAGGGTTGACACCGTACTCTTAATCGACACTGCATTGTGATGTACATGGACAGTTGTGACTCTGCTGTAACATGGGGAACAGACGGCTTTTAATGTCCCCCGAAGGGACGGACGCCTTTCATGATTCATTTGGCCCACTTCCACAAAAAAAGTGAACCGTTGGCGGATGAGCGGTATTCGTTGTTAATCCAATAGCTCGTATACAGATAAATCCAGAAATTGAGGAACCCGAATAAATCCAGCAAGGACCCCAACGGGATTCGAACCCGGGATTTTTTGGTAAATTTGACGCACAGGGCAAGCACCCTAAACCGCTAGGCCAGGCTCTCCAATTAGGCACAAAATGATTGCTAATGTTGCTTATTAGCCAAACTAACAAGCAAATTAGCAATCACAAGCTGCTGATGGTGCAACAATACATCTGAAAGCTTTTATGTTGAATTATGTAATAGGAAAAGAGCTGGTACACAGCTAAGCTAGAATGCTTAACCTTAACACGCTGGGCACTAACTGCCTATCTATTGGCATCGAAGCATGTTTTGATTGGTCACTTGGAAGGTAATATCAAATAATCGACAATTCAGAGCTACTGTAAGAATGGTGGTATGGTGTAAGTATTATAGAAGCACTATTTTGATTGGGTATCAGAGGGCTATCTCATGTGTGTCCTGTAATGAGCCAATCTGACACATATTTAGAGATGGTAGTGGTCATGGGGTAATGCATCCAATTCTAAACATTGAATGTTTCTTATTATCTAGATTGGACTTGGCTGGTAATTTTCTTAAGTACACTATAAGGTTTGTTGGGTTATTGAAGGCCACCAGGGGATCTGGCAACCTTGTCGTAATGACTGCCCCATCAAATTAAAATTGCAATATCAATAATCACACTTTATCAGCTATATTACAGCTATGTCATTTAAACTTTGGTGGAAAAATATTAACAGCAATTTGTATCAGAGTTAGATTAAACTTTGAAAAGAAAAGGATTTTGGCAGTCTATGAATCATGTGCAAGTGTATACGCACATTGTAAGGCTAAACAAAATTTAAGCATTCTCCAAGCTGCAAAGGTTTAAATCTTACAGTGGACATTCCTATGTTCTGTTTGTATGCACAGTTGTTGGATGCAGTGCGGGGCCAGAGGGGGCACAGGGTGGGGAGAACAGAAGAAATTGCCCCCCATTTGTTTCTTCCCCAGTTTTCCCCCGACAGAAGAAAAATGACCAAAAAATGCCGATTTGGGGCCAATATTTGTAAAAATCTCAAATTTGAATTTAAAAAAAAAATCACTTTGCCTGGACAAAAATTTCACTTCCCCCCCCCCCACACAAAAAGAAAAACTAAGTCTGTGTGCCAGGGCGGATTTAGAGGGGGGCGCACACGGGAAGCGCCCCCTCTATTTTTGTACAGTACAGGGCGCCGGGCAACGCATAGAGCGCCGGCGCACTGTTAGATCTCTAAAAATGACTTTATTTACGCATAGGGCGCCATGTAGATCTCTGATAATGACGGTATAGGTGTCAGGCGCCATGTATCTTCGTGTGGCGCCCAAAGATGCGGTTTGTGCCCCCAAACTGAACAAAAGAAAAATATATAGGTTGAACGGCTCGCTGCGCTCGCCGGAAAAAATTTGGTGCCCCCTCTTTTGAAAATTCCTGGATCCGCCCCGGCTGCCACTGTGGGATGTCGGCATTCGGCATTTCTGCCATGATGGCACCATGGCTAATTATCCGAGCAAAGCAACTGCTGGCTCCATGTAGTGGGACTTGGCCACATTCATAAAGAAATGATCTGCTTGGGTTGCTGTCAAAAATGTTTCAAAAATAAACAAACTTGTCCAAACACACACACAGTCATGTTCTAAGAACTCCATGTCTTACAGGTAAATGCCCCTTAACCATGAGATAAGGAATCAAACTCAGACTAAGTAGTGGTGATGTACAAGATGCAGAAGAGGATACTCAGTTTGCAATGGTAGCAGAGTGGTGGTACAAGACTTCTTTTTCGGTGGGGGAAACAGGGGAGAAAGGGAGTTTTTTTGGGGGGGGGCAAGTGAAATTTGGGAAGGCAAACATCTTTGAGTTTTTGACCACTTTTGGCCAATATCGTGATTTTGCCAAAGTGGTGATTATTTTTAGCCTAAAAGCACAAATTTACAAAAAAAAATTATTTTGGCTTGTGGCTTGGGGTGGGGAAAACGGTGAATGATGAAAGAAAAATGGGGTGGGTGGGGTTGGTTTCAGACAGAGCCCTGTTATGAATCACATTTTAAGTATGATTAAGTTATACATGCAATTTTTAAATTTTCTGAGTAGATAACAGGTGTTCACTGTACTATTCCAGATATTTGAAAGTTGACAACATTTTGAAGGAAATCAAAGGTTAATCAGCAGGAAAAAAATATCGGCGTAATGTTGTTGAGTTGAGTGGATGGCTAACGCAGTTATTCAAATAGACTGCAAAGAAACACAGTGGACATACACGGGCATTTATAAGTCAACAACAGGTACAATGTCGGGTTGCTGCCAGGCGGCAGTCCATGCTGCTTTTGATCACCCTTTGCAATTCAATTTATTGTAATTTTATGGATGGGTAACTGTATATAAGAATTGTAAACAGAAAAGATTGATTCCTCATGGCGTTCTATTTTGGACGATGTTCAGTTTATTAGGATGACCATGAAATTGGAAGAATTGAAGTTGACAATGTGATAAGAACTGGGTTGCGTCAATGATCACCCTTAAAGGTGCAACAGAGATTTTCAATAACAGGTGTCCCTAAAAATGTGAACATTCTGAATTTTTGCAACTGATGGAAAACTCTATCAAAAATATCCCCTCTTAAAGGATAGCGAGAATCGTTTCTTTGGTACCAAAATTGTGAAATTTTCTAATTTGGCTGTAGGAGCAAATACCAAATTCGTCTATATTTTTCTTTGAAACATAACATATATAACTCACCTTTTGCCTTTTCATTGAATTATTGCTGTAGCCAAATAAAGGTAGGAAGCTTTGATGTCTATCTCTGGTGAAATCACTATTATTACAAAAAATGATGATGACTGAAATCTCTCGTTGCACCTTTAAACCAACAATATTATTTGTCCCAAAATTTAACACTTCTGTGACCATTCAGTCAGCCAGAGTATATAGGCTATTCCTCCATGTCTCTTTTTACATCTGGCCAGTAAATATCACATAATCCAAGGTTATATATTCTACATGTGCATCTTTCCAGCCGATGTTAACACTCTTCGCAACAATTGGGTGGACATCCATTGATTCTTTTCGCAACTTATTTTTTATGGTCAACTCTCAGATCCATCATAACTAATTTTGATGCACATCCTGAAGGCTTGATTTTGGTAGATCTGTCAATCGCAGATTTCATATCTTTTCTACTTTGTTAATTCTTACCAAACCTGAGCTTTCATGCATTTGAAATCATGGAACACATCGGGTAATAACAAGCCAAGTTTGTTCACCATGCTGTAAGAAACATGTTAGCAATATTTGATTGAACCAGCATATTTTTGAAAAATCGTCAATTGTTTTGTTGCATGCAATTGCCATTACAAGATATTTGCACGCTTCGTGTGATGAAAAAGCTATTTGGCTAAAAAGGCTCAAATCATTTGTACATGGTGCCAATATCATACATGGTCATGATTTGTTGTCAATTTATTGAAGTTTGTGGCAGTATTAATTTTTGAGTGAGAAGGACCATCGGAACAAAATAAGAAATTTTCTGTGCATAAAGCCACTCTCGGTGATTTGCTAAATAGAAAATCTTTTTTAAAAAATTAACAATTTTTGCAAATTTTGAAAAATTGGCGGCGCTTCTTTCTGGAGATTTCATGTCTCTTTAAGCTACCCCTGCAAATTGAAAATATTTCACACTCTCATGTGGATCACTGAATGTTTTCATTATTCTTTCCCAGGAGGTGTTGAAGAGACAGATGCTAAGACACACAACGATAGGTGCATGCCATGTGAATCACTCATGAGTATGCACTCAACTAGAATTTCCCAATCATTTGTACAGTCATGGAATAATGGTAACACAATACATGCTTTGTTTAATAGGTAAGAACAATATTTGCAAAGTGACTCAATTTTACTAATTCTTAAAAGAAAAAGTGACACTCTGTGATTGAACTTATTTCATGCAGCACTTATTTTTTATGAATTTGACATAAGACTTAGAATTCCTACCAATTTGTTGCTCGTAAGTAATGGCAAGCAAGAGCTACCACCCTTCACCCTACATTTAAGAAAATAAAAAAATCTGTGCAAAAATATGTCTGCCTAGGTCATGACCATGTCGGGTGGCCAAAAATCCCAATTTTGACGTTGTCATTGTTTAATACGTAAACCAAAAAATCCTGATTTGTTGTAGGTTAGTCGAAGGTGCTTATATTTTTTTGTATTCCCAACTAACCATTGGAGTTGAAGAATCAACTCCACTGCAAGGTTTTTTCTTCTTTATATGAATAACGGATGAGGACAGGTCATAAGTGGGCCCAGGTAACATCCATGACGCGACCCACATCATAACTTTCTTATGCGAGAGGAAAATATGATTGGACAAAAATCATGCATTGATTTTGTCATTCACGTTTGCTTATGTTAATGGTGTACGCGGAGTGCTTATAAGGGTTTACACACAACGTTGTATTGATTCATTTATGTGGGTGGGTATGTGCACCTTTTCGTTAGAAACATTACTACATTGGATTCATGACATTCGGATGTCCTTTTAAAATGTCGGCTGTAATAACCGTTTATGAATTAGTTAATGTCTGTTTTTTAGTTCAGTTGCATTGCAAAAATCAATGCAACTTGCATTTTTCTGACCAGACTCATAATGGCACTTGCCCCTGTGGGGCTTGTGCCATTATTCTTGGTCAAACTGAGCGCACATGCATTGATTTTTGGCCAATGCACTCGAAGCTAAAGTATTCAGCCATTAAACTCTAATCAAAGCACCCAAATCGGTTTGTGATTTGTAGTCTGTATTGCTGTCATTTAATTGGTTCATTTGGGTGAGTTGCTATATTGAATGAGGCTTGGCTGCCGTCGTCTGGTCATGGCTTGAATGTTATAGCACCTTCTATTGACCATTTTCTATAGAAATCTGCGTCAACTACATTTTCAAGTAAAGAAAAATAATGTTTGCTAGCAGTGAAGTTATGTAAAATTAGATGTAGGTAGTGGAATGCAGAATCCATATTATGTCAACTCTTATATTTTTTCTGATTTTGTCTTGAAAAATAGGAGTGTAAACAGGTGTGTTTTGTGACAATCAGGGGAAAATTGTGTAAAAGTACCATGGGTAGGGGGGAAGATGATTAACTATTTTATTACCAAATGACCAATAATAATGGAAATGTAATTAAGCTGATACATGAAAGGTAACACTTTTCATGCAATTGGCTGCAGAAGTGCCACGTAATAAGATTCATTGTCCCACCAATCGGTCCAAACAAATCACAGGGCTTACAGCGAGGGGAATTAAAATCTTTCATTGCATAGCATCAAACCTTTCATTGTATAGCATGTGTACCCTCTGATTTATTTGGACTGATTGCTGGGGCAATGAATCCAGGCAGTAGACGTTTCATATAGAAGTCCCATGGATGCAAATGAGGTATTACAATTGATTCCGTCATGCGCTGTATGACGTTGTGCAGTAGAGCTTGACGGAATGAATGAACAAATACCTCATTTGCATCTATATGGGACTTCTATATGAAACGTCTACCATCCATTTACATGGCACTTCTACAGTGAGTTGTCAACAGATTGTACAATCATGTATACATCCTCATTACATACTTTTTATTCTTCTCCCTATCACACAGGTGAATTTCAGTTGGATGAGGCCAGGGTATTACACAGGCATATGTTACTGGTGTTTGAAAAGGTGCTGTTACGTACGCATGGGTCTAGTCATGTGCAGTTTCTCTTCTTTTACTTTTGTAGTTTCAGGCAGGTCAGTTGCTTTACTTTATATTTTAATGCAAAATTCAAATAGTTATAAATAGACATATAGGTTCAATTCAGCACACTATCTTGGTGCTTAAAACAGACAACAATTTAAAATATAAAACAAATATTTAAATAAGCAAATTTAAGCAGTGAGTAAAATATTTACATTATTTAAAGCTATAAAAGAGTCTTACGTATATGGCTCAAAAGTTGAATGAAACATTATATATCGATGGATCGCGTCACACAATGACCTAACTCAGTTTGTCCAATTTTGAAAATGTTATGTCTATGTATTACTGAGTACTTGTTTCGCTAGCCATTAACTTCAGTGG
The DNA here is from genome assembly GCA_023653785.1 of Ophioderma brevispina. Classification (NCBI taxonomy): domain Eukaryota; kingdom Metazoa; phylum Echinodermata; class Ophiuroidea; order Amphilepidida; family Ophiodermatidae; genus Ophioderma; species Ophioderma brevispina. The sequence continues at coordinate 33,468 of JAMKCH010001003.1, read as the reverse complement.
GATGTAGTATGGATTTACATTTTTGTTTTTACTGGAGGAAAAAGATGTAACTCCATACTGCCTCCCATTGAAGTAAAGAGGGACAAGCCTGTCAATTGGGCTCATTGAACATATTTGATGTTGTGAAAGATTCTTGTGTCATTTTGTCTGTTAAACACCAGGTAGACCCTTTATGTGTCAAATTATAGCTTGCATTTTTTCTACCCAGGCAATTGTTGATGCATTTTTGGAGCATTTATGGAAGAAATTTGTGAATCCTAACACACCAGCAGTAATACGACAGGTGGCAGCTTCATATATAGCCAGTTTTATTGCAAGGGCAGATTTTGTACCTCTCAGGTAGGTCTGGCCAACCAGTATTTCATGTTCACATATTGTTTTTATGTAAACAATTGAATTTGGAAATTTGGCTCGAGTGGATGATAATTATTTTGACACTTTTGGGTGTGTCACTGATAGTGTCTTTAATGCTGCCAATTCAATTCAGGTGAAACTTTGAGACAGAAATTTTAGGTAACAGTGTTTAATAAAAAAATAATAGTGTGAAAATCTCACCGTAGACCTTCAGTGATTGATTGGTGTAATAATTGAATGTGTCGTGTATCATGTGTCTGTGTACTTTGTGTCCACTATTACCCCATACATCAGACCCATGAATGGCATAATTAAATTTAAATGTTAAATGGATCCATAGTTACTGTCTGACTGTCTGAAAGGAATTGCTCATCAATATCAATTGATTCTTTTCTTATTTCAATGGTATGACAGCATGATCACAAAGGTAACTGGGATACACAATTTTATATCACATGTTATATGAAAGTATAGAAGATTGTGGAGCAAAAAAAAATTTCAGATACATGCAATTATTAAGGATAAGAGGCTAAAGTAACAGTTTTTGGATGGACAAGGATGAACAATTATTAGCTAAGATGTCAAAAAACCCTGTTTTATAGGCGGGCAGACCTTTCAAGTAGGGATGGTCAGTCGGACAATTTTTTTTCCTCTGGAGGTTAAAATTGCCCCAAAATCTGGAAAAAAAAATCTTGAGAAAAAGTAAACAATTTTTACAACATTTAAAAAAAAATAGCCAAAATTATAAATTTTTGCCGAAAACGTCTGATTTTACATGATTTTGGCAAAATTAAAAAAAAATCTTCCAAAATGTAAAATCTGGTTTGGTCGGGCCCATAAAAGATGGTATTTTTTTCGCCACCTTACCATGCATTAGATGGCAAGATATTGTCATACTATTGCCCACAACCCAAGAAATATTACACATTACACAACCAAACAATTTCTCCTCGGAATTTCAAAAGATTTTTTTCTTTCAGTACTGTAACAGCATGTTAGATTTAATGGTTACTTGGATACATAGTTACCTTGACAACCAGGAAGGGATTTCTCATCAGTGTCAGGCCGATATCAGTATTCATTTACCATTCTATTCATTATGTCAGGTAAGTTGTAAGGATGATTAAAAAAAAAACCCTGTAAAATACAAGATAATAGCCATAAACTTGTCATATAACCTTGACTGCTCAGGACTAGGGGTCCTAATAGAGGTCTTTCACCTCGCTCATGCATAACCTATAACAAAAGGTGTTAGTTCCCGTAGTATTCGTCATTCAGATCAATTTAATACCCGACCTCAAGTACTTGTGCTATTCAAAGTGTGACCCATACTTTTATGCATACATATCCAACATGCATGTCGTTCTTTAGATTTAGAAATTTAGAAATTGGAATGGATTTTGCCATTCCCTGCTGCAAGATGGCCGCTAATCTGAAAGGTGGAAGACCTCTATAAATTTGGATATGCCAGGGCTCTGACAGAGCCATTTTGCTGGTGCCAATTGTGCATGTTTTTGTATTCACTAGACATGGACTATCTGGGCCTTCACAGTGCACCACTTAATTGGCAATGCAGTTCACTCAGATCTCATTTTCAGCACCGCCTTCCGATTTCCAAAACTGCTGGCTTACTGCGATGCATCATGGTTATATACATTAATCAGGTGTAATTTATGTTATGAGTGTCAAATCAGAAGGGTTTATACCTTACTATATACCACAGAACATGCAAAATAGGCTATCCCTCTGTGATTATATTAATTAGTTAGTTCAACCAAAGTCTTAAATCCTGTTTGTCCCCGCTAACACCTCACACTTAACAATACTGCTGTGTGAGGATTTATTGGAGCAAAAGATAATTGACTGGATGCCCTTCCTGACGTCAATCCTAGCGCAATGAAACCACAACTATTTAAAAATTACTAAGCCCATGAGGGAACACAATCGATGAATCACTGCCCCTTCCCTTTAGTGGTTATTCCCTGGATATCCCTAAATCAGGAGAGTGGGTGGCCATGTCATATACCTAACAGTTTGGTTGCTATGCCGCTCTTGATAGGGGTTTTAGATTGATAGGAAGCTTCAGAATTCTGTGCACCAGTGGTCTTGAATCAAAATTTAGGAATTTATTGTTGTAGTAATAATTGGAAAACATGTTCCTAGGATGTAAAAAGCATTTTCTTTTCATGTTATTTTAAAAACTCAAAATCTTTTTCAAATAGCCAGTTGAAACTGAGTCTTGATACTAATTGATTATTGGTTAGCAACACGGGTTGGTTGTGTGTGTATGTTAGGCCAAAAATCACTGAATGTCTTTATATCATATTAAAGGCTGACTAGAGATTTCCCGATGAGGGCGCACTAATTTTTCAAACAAATCAATTTTTTTGCATATACATAATGCTTGTCCATATACTGATCACTGTGTGAAATAACTAAGCTCAAACCGAAGTCTTTCATATAGAAAATCACAACTTTGGTATAAAATTCTGGATCCGGAAATTTTGTTATACACGGTATCATATGGCACTGTTATACCGTGCGTAAATGTTACTGCATGAAAACGAAAAATCCAATTTATCTCTAACTCTGGAATTAAGCATTTTAGGTGACTATATCTAGTTCTAGATGACTATTTGTAATTACTACACAAAAAAATATATATTTTGAAATATCTGAGTCGGCCTTTAAGGCTCCTATGTTTTTGTGGATTGATGTTTTGTGCATACAATATCTGTATTCTTCAAAGTCCTAAACTAGCATTTGAGAGCAATTTGAAGAAATTTAATATTTATTTACAGGTGCAACGAGAGATTTCACATAACAGGTGTCCATAAAAAAATTGAAAAATCTATTTTTAGCACTAATGTAAAGCTTTCTATCAGAAATGTCCCCATGTGAAAGGATTAAGCTGAAAAATATTTCTTTGGTAGAAAAATTGTGCAATTTCTAATTTCGTATAGGAGCAAATACAAAATTTAGCCTATGTTTTATATTGAAATTAAGGAAGTCAAAATTGCCATTTGTTTTCACTTTCAAGGCATTTCTGTAAGCAAAGAGAAGGTAAGAAGTCTATTGGGGATCTTATCTATATGAAATCACTACATATGGCACAATATATGGGTGCCACAAAATCTCTTGTTGCACCTTTAATAGTGAAAATTCTATAAAGTTACTAATATGAGAAACCCAATCAAATATAAGTTTATAGAACATAATTGATAATGATATCTTTTGAAATTATTAAGACATTGCACCTTTCTTCTTTCAACCCACCTACAGGCAGTTTTCTACATGTTTGTGTTCAGACATCGACAGCTAATAGAAGACAACAAAGGTTTAAGATATGTAATGGGTCTCAACTTAGAACGTATTGTAACATGTCGTCTCAATCCTCTGAGAGTGTGTCTGCCATCAGTAGTCAATGTGTTTGCAATGCTGGCAAGGTATGTAACCAACTGTTAATTTTTGCATGCTGCAGATACCTGAAATACAAAAGTATATGTCAGAGTTTAGGGCAAAAAAGCCCCATCTGCAATAGCTGCAATTTGTCAGTTGTGTTCTTGTTAAGTATACCTACCAAATCCAACGCCTGGCAGATGGGGTCTTGTTGCCATAAACCCTCGATGTCATAAATTTTAAAGCCACATATATTTTAATATCAAAATCATTGGAAGACTCGGTCTCTGGATGCAAATTTATAAATTCAGTCACTAATGATGTTTGGTATCAAATATGAACTATTTCTAGATAATAACCAAATACTTAAAGCAATACAGCACAATTTCCAAAAGGACATCGCCGGATAAGGAGAGAAGGAGGCCCTCTATAATCATCATAGTTATATTTCACCATCAAGTTTGAGTTGGTGTTTTACAACTACTTTAACAGCTTTTAACATGTACGCAATGTGTTTTTTATCCAAAAAATACACTTGTATCAAGAAAAAATGAGAAAAGTCTGAGAAACTTCAGGGGCATGCTCTCTGGAAAAAGCAAAGCTTAGAGTATTCCTCCATTCCAATGACCATTTATTACTTAAATGAAGAAACAGGAAGATGTTGCATAGCTGCCCTTTGTTATGGAGCTTGTAAGTGACGTCTAGACATGCCTTTTGTTCTTCATAAGCTATAAAGAGGCTACACGAGGCAGCCCTTAATTAACAATACCCAACTACCATTAGCTTATGCTACAGAGATTTGGATTATATAACTGTCTTCACATAAAGCAGACTCTCGAATACAACAAAATGGCCCGCATAAAGCATGGCCCATGTCCGCGCTATTGATGTCATGAGCAAGCTGGCTAGCACTATGAGCTAATAAAATCACAATTCCCATGGCACAGTTCAATAGCTTTCATTCACCATTGTATTAAGCAAATACATCACCTTGTATTTTAGTATGATTTATGATACCCCAGGACATGCATGGTCAGCTGTTGTTAACATGTGCCCATCCAAGGCCCCTGAACCGAGCCCTTGATAGATTAGCATGCCTTACCATAGTGATGTGGTATGGTATATGTATGTATGTAATAGGTTGTTGTTTATGGCAATTCCATTTAGTGTTCAGGCCCCCAGAAAACAAAAATGGAAAAATGAGGTCTTTCCCCCACCCAAGAACCAGAATGCCACTCACATATATGTTGCTAAATATATAACGCACATCCTTGCAAAGCGGCATTGTGGTTCTTTGGGGGGGAAAGGGTTCATATTTGGAAATTTCAATTACCCATTGAAGCCTGTATTATAATTTTACATAAAACCGACTTTTAGGGAATTTATGTAAAAAGTGGGATTTTTTCAAAACCGGCAAAAGTTAAAATTTGAACATGTCCCTTTAAAATGCGGAATGTTTCAAGTTCATCTGCTCTATGAAAACTATAGAGGGCGTCCTCCATTCCTTATCCGGCGATGTCCTTTAAGATTTTGGGACAGTTGTGTTGGAAATTGTCTTGTAATTAAAACCTGCAAATGATAATGCTCAAAAGTGCATATAGTTGCCACCTCACAAAAGTGACCTCTAACTTGACTTTCCTAAACCAGCAAGACAACTAGTAGATGGGCGCTATTCCGTGGCTATTTCATTTCTTCTTTCAGTTTGCAATACAAGCTTGAGCTTTACCATTCACTAGTATAGTTTACTGGCCAGTTACGAATGCAACCATGCAAAAATCTCAAAATTTTTGGAAAATTGGGGGTGCTCATAAAAAAATGTGCTGTTATTGCTTTAATATTTTTATTATTTTATTATTTGTAATATTTTTGAATAAAATGGTGAAATTATCATATGTTAACAATTAAGTAGACTTGTACTTGGTTATCTTACTTCACAGGAGTTACCAAGTAGCCTTTTGCTATACCATCTTAGAGAGGAATGCTAGATCCATGTTACCTGTAATAATTACCAACCCAAATGGTAAAAGGTCAAAAACCCATCAAAACCCATTGGATTCTTTCTTTCCATTTGACCCTTATTTATTACCAAGGAAAGAATTGCAGCTGCAGTTGATATTAAATAGAAATTATTATTATTAGATTATTTTAATAGATTAATTCTAAGGCTGTAAGCATTACTGCATGTCTTTTTAACCTAACTCCAAGTAAGGTGTTCCACAGGTTTCATTACTGACTCCTCAAAATGTTGCAAAAAAATATTTGCCTAAAATCACAATAGACCATCAATGCATCCCACAGTAGATCACCTCATAGAACGGTGTAGATGCTCTTATGTGCCCCAAGGATCTCAATTTATCACATTAGTTTATTGGGGTCTTAAGGAACAGTGTCAACCCTGAGTTTCTTCTCGCGCATCTATTTTGGTTTTGTAACTTTGCAATATTGATTATTGTATAAAAGTATACATTTCGAGAAAGAAATTGGATTATGAACCCGATGGTGGCATATTCTGTCTGAGAAAAATACTCAAAAAAACATGATTTTGCCCCAATTTTTCAGACAGCATAACAAAAACAATTTGAATTTTTCAGATTTCTTAATGTTATGTTTTAGGAACCAAACAATTTGTCTAGGGACGTTTTATATTCCATTTTCTTAAAATAGAGCTTACTTTTCCGAAATAATACGGAAATGTCAGAAATTAAGTTTTACCAAGGTTCGCTTTTCCAAATTTTGAGTATATATTGGAGAATATCTTGTAGTTAGAAAATCGAAAAAATGAAAAAATTGAGAAACCGTCCCTAGAGAATCACGATTGCTATCAAGGAAATTTAAACCTTACCTTTTACTTCGGTATTTTGGAGTTACTTGTCTGAAATTTGCCAATTTACTTGCAAAAAATTGAACATTGAGAAAATCTGTGTTTTAGGTAAAAAAGGGACTTTTCCACGCCATTTCAATCTGTCTCTTTCTCAAATAACTTTAATCTTTGAACTTCAAAATTGACTGTTTTGCAGAGTGATGGAAATACATCTCTATTCCTAATTGAATCAAACATCCTTTGTCTCTAACTTCCAGACATCTTGTCTAAATTAGAGCTTTGGTTTTACATTTTTCAATATTATTTTTTCGTTTTTCCAAGATGCGTTCAGCAAAAGTACAAGCTTAACACGCGCACGCTTCATTAACGCAGTAAAATTCACGCGCGACACGATGCTTCCCTTGCGACTGACGGCGTAAAATGTGCTAAATTCCCTCCCGCCGTATACCATCGATTTTGTGACTTTAATGATCAATTTTCTTTTAAATCGGCAAAAATACAGCTCAGATTGTCTTGCATGGATAACCTTTGTTTGGTAACGATAGAACACAGTTATGTTTAAAATGTTGCAAATCCGAACTTCCGTGTGAAATAAAAACACTAGGGTTGACACTACCCTTAAGCAGAACATTCATCTTTTATTCATTAAAAAAAACCACAATAACACACTAAATTTCAACTTCATAACTACAAATTGAATGAGGAGATGACCAAAGGCTAATTGGCCCCAAAGGGTCACCACCTAAAATATGTGTTTCAAGTACATGCAAGCAAACAACAACACGCGGTTACACACACAAATGCATGTGCATTCCGAATCTGCTTTTTACAATTTTTTTTTGAGATTGGGTAATTACATTGCACTGAAATTATCTCTTAAAAATTTGGATAAGTCCCCAGTTATATTTAACACCATTGGCCCGGTTCTCAAACGATTTTTAAACGCTAATCACTGGTTTAAATTGCAATTTAAACACCCACTCTAAATACACGCAATCTCAAAGCATGGTTAACTTTTACAACTCTGTTTAAACATTTTAGCCCGACAGCATTAACACATGCCTAAAACATGTAAACTTAGACTTGGTCCGGGGGTAGTTTTAAGGCGGGTTGTAATAACTTCACGTTTTCATCAATAAATGCCTGCTATTTTTCAGCTCTATGGTATACTTGTGGTTAGACCATTTACCGTCCTTTCCTTTCTCTTATCTTTCTTTTTCCCGGTCCTCAGTTCATTTCTTCTCGTCATTTGTCCTTTGCTTCTATTTTCATGCTCGTGTTATTTGTTATAGTATTAATGATAGCAAGTGCGGCCTGCAACTACATCGCTTAAAACAGTTTTTTAAATAGGCCCGGGCTTTTGTCTCCATCATTCACAAATTTCTAAAGCTCTGCGTAAGCGCGACATTCTTGAATTTACCCGTGGGCTTCATGCGTTTGCATTACAACTACGGAAGGCATTTGTCTGGCATATCAAATTGTTTCACGCACACGTAATGTTAGGCAAAATAATCACAGTTCGGTGGATGATATTTACGGCGTTGCAATACAGTGGTTAGCTAAACGACTTGTTAAAATATTTAACCTGCGTTTTTTTTAAACAGTGCGTTTAGCTAACCACAGTTTAGGCCTAACCACCGTTTATTTTAAACATTGTTTGAGAATACGGCCCCATATTTTTGGTAAAGTACTAATTTGTCACATAAAGCTTATGGGTCCCAAATGTCTATAAAAGTTGTGTTTATAAAAATATTGTCTAATAAACCAGGGATCTCAGAACGGCACATTCAGGGAACTGCAATGTTTGAGACGTGGGGCTGTTAGGGTTAATAAAGAAAGTATTTTGCCGAGAGAAGGGAAATTAACAATATAAGGCGAGATTAAATTTTCAAATTCTTTTTAATAACTATACATCTGTTTAAGCATGTACCATAATGTTGAATGTAAATTAAAATGCATGGATAATGTGATGTCAGTGACCATGTTAGGAGTGTCTGTATCATGGATACATGTGGCCCCGGATCAGCTTACCAAGTTGAATAAATCCTGACACCACCACAAGCCATTACTAATGACTTGTGGACATGCTAAGAAGAAGTGAGTGACCTAAATAGCATGATAAATAATGTAAATTTTGTGTTGTTTTTAGTTGTTGTTTTTTCAAATTGTAAGCAATATTTACAGTTAAAATTCACAAACCCAACGATTGTTAAGTAGCTAGATGGAGTAAATTAAGTGGATTGCATTGTGTCATTATTTGGTCGGGATCTGACATACCACAGACCTGACTATGTGTACGGCACAGACAGTAATAAGCCTATAGGAAGAATATTTACCCGATTGGTGAATTTGTAACATCAAACAGGTGTCTTCTGTGGCTTACAACCATTATTTCCCCTTTGATTGAGGACTTACCAGTTTCCCCAGAGTACATTGTAAATATGGCTTGATTATTTGACATTAATGCAAGTACACTGCACGCCCGAGTCTCAATTTCAAGATGGCGAAATTTTCATCTTTGCCATTTATTTTGACATGGTCCCTTAAATTATTGTGGGCCGCCAGCCAGCTTATAGCTGGTAGGACCACTTAGCAATCTGTGTGTGTGTATGTGTGTGTGTATGTGAGGGTGTATGTGTGTGTCACTAAATTGTTAAGTTTTTTTTAAATTGACCTCAATTGAAAAGTTGAACTTCAATTGAAACCAAACTTCTGTCACAATGGGGATCCCTCATATGTTGATGAGATCAAAGGTCATGTTGAAAGGTCAAAGGTCGTGCGTCAAGTTGAAAAATGGGCTAAAAATGTAAAATTGACCTAAATTGAAAACTTGAAGTTCATTTGGAACCAAACTTGTGTCATAGGTGCACCATGCGATCCCTCATATATTGATGAGATCAAAGTCATGTGCCAGGGTCAAAGGTCATGGGGCGGCCCACAGCTTACATTCTTTGAATATAGCGAGCGCAAAAGCCGAGAACCGCGAAATTCTAGTTTAATGTTAATGTGATGAATTCCTATTCTTGAGCAGTAAAGAATATCTTAGAATTACCCCTTGATATCAAAAGTAATTACACACTTGAGAACTCCCAAGTTAAATTATTCGCACGTGCGATTTATTTATCAGAGTCAAGTTATAGATTTATTTATCAGAGTCAAGTTATAGATTTATTTATCAGGGTTAAGTACAGGACTCATTATCAATTACGACCATTGTAAATCGTGAGTTTGCGCCCCGCTGCAATCAACATGTTAGTGTCCCTGGGCAAGACACTTAATCTCAATGCCTCATTGACCTAAGTGAAATTCGGAGAGCTGGAACATTACCATCTAAGTACAGATAGGGATTAGATGTTACAATTAGATGAAGCGAAATGATTGTAACAATTTCATGATGATGGCATAATAATAATAGGCAACAGTGCTTTGAGACTGTTTACAGTGATAGAGTGCTATATAAAGACTTATTATTATCATTAGTCTTAGGACATTGTTGCTACTCACAGAATTAACATTTTGTTTTCAGGTCAGGTAAACTAATCGAAAGCTTATATAGAAAATTGGGAAGGCTGTAAGGAGGATAGTCAGCATGAAATAGAGGTATGTATGTTATGAAAACCAGTGGCATCTTGGGTAATTAGCGCATAACTAGATTCATTATCATTAGTTTAGATTTGGCAAAGTTTTTTACAGAAAGAGCTACTTCTGTTATTAAAAATATATTTTTCCAATTAAGGCCTAAAATTGTGTGTTTGCTGTAACAGCGGAAAAATATTTGGGTAGGTCTGTTGGTCAGAGTTTTTAAGATGAACTTATTTTCATTCACACTGTTTAGTCGGGTGGATATGGTTATGACCTGACCGTAAAGTTGAGTATGGACACAATTTTTTTGCTGAAAATGATAGATTAGGGTGTGTAGAATAAGAATCTGCTGGGTGCCACCTGGGCATCCTTAAGCATTTTGAGAAATTCAAGATGGCGTCACTATAAATGAAAATTATCTATTCAAACTATATTATCAAACTATGGAGTTACTAGATATACTATAGGATCCAATGAATAAGTGCATGGCACTTGTAACATTGAGTCATACTCCAAATTCAAAATGGAAGCCAAATCTAATAATTTTAAGATATGCCTGATATCTGTGATAAAAATAAACATGAAATACTTAGATTACGTTGATAGACACAATAAATATATTTTTGATACTTTCAAAGTTGTAACATGACGTCAATCAATATGGCAGCCAAAAACGTGAATATCTTTAAAAAAAATACTTAAAAAAAATTCTAAATATTACCTTCAAGTATAAATTATTGTGTCAATGAAACAATTAGAAATGTACCTATATGATCATAACCAAGTGATACCAGGTAATCCCGATAAATAAAAATGGATCAAATTATAAATTGAGTGCAATATATGTGAAAAAATGTAATTCCTATGATATTTTGACACTTTTACACCATATTAGTTTTATTTCGATTTTGACGCATTTAAAAAAAATGAAATATATGTTGTACATTGGTTAGGATCAAAGGTACATTTCTAATGTCATTGACACATTGATTTCGATTTGAAGGCTGTGATACTTATAAATTTGTGTGATTTGTTTTTGTCTGCCATATTAATTGACGTCATGTTACAATTTTAAAAGTTTCAGACATACATGTATTGTGTCTAACAACATAACCTAAGTCCTTCACGTCTCTTTTTATCGCAGGTATTTGCTGTTATAGGGCCTATTTTTAATTTATTTGGATTTTAAAAAAAATCCTTTTGAATTTGAAGTATGACTTCCTCCTCCATAGTTTTGATAATATAGGTGGTGAAATAGATTTTTATCATTTATGGCGACGCCATCTTGGATTTTCTCAAAATGCTCAAGGTGTCCATGTTTACCCAACATATTTTTTTCTACACACCCTAATCTTATCATTTTCAGCAAAAAATTGGTCCATACTCACTGTGAATACGTTCAATGACGTTCTACCATTACTTTTTTATGCTAAACTGATGCAAACAAATACTATTATTTAAATAGCTTTTAAAAAGCCTTTTTCTAATGACATAGCAAAGCTCTTTTTTTTTATACTTGTGTTGTTTTGCGTTTTGATGGTTTTTCATCTTTGTGTTTGTAAAAAAAAAAATAGTGGGTTTTTTATGACATTTAAGTTGAAAATCATGGTGGTTGTGTCAGGCATTTTTTTTGTGTTGTGTGCAATTTTCATCAAACAGGTTGAGGATCAGTGTTGTTCTAGGGTCAGTCATGGTTATGCAAACAACACTTTTTTTTGGCTTCAACTCAACTGTATGACAAGGCCATGCATGCACAGCAGCTGTAGACAAAATGTAAACGTACCAGCGCAGAGGAGGGAAATCTGGAATAGCCAAAGTATGCTCATTTCACTCCGTGGTATGGGGTGTCGGAGGGTAAGTGGTACAACTGTGCGTTGGTATTTGGTTGGGAAGCTGACAACCCACAGCCTTGACTATTTGTACGGCACAGACATTAAATCCTGTCCGGGGATATTAATATCTTTGTGTTGTCTGGGGTTGGGATCACATTGATCTCAAGTTCTGGTCAGACAAATTTTATTATCAATACAGCCAAATCTGAGTATATGTTTCATATAGAAGCTCCCATTGATGCAAATCACAGCTGTTTTACCCATACACGGTCTCTTCATTTTTAGAAAGTTAAGCAGTGGCGACACAAGTTTTACAACGGGGATAATTACTGGGACTGCAAGACTATCATCTCTGCAACATCAGACAAATCCATTGGCGGGAATCTTGCCATATAGGGCCACAAAGGTTATGATTGTATGTTATAGACCCGTCTATATGCCCCCTTCTCCTTAAAAAGGACGTGGAAAACTAAGATTTTTTATGACAAATCGTACATTTCGCCCTCAATTGAAATTTCGTAAAAATTTACACAGAATGTATTAGTGGACTAAATATGTTTCCAAATCAGTTGTCAAAAGTGTGTCGCCGGCAATAATTTTTTGTTTTATTCCCTGGTTTTGGTCATAATAAAAGAGACTTTCACATCTTTGTGAATGAGATAATTGCCATTCAATCCGTCAGCACTGCTGTACAAGGTCATACCGCGCATGGACGGAATCAATTGTAATACTTATTTGCATCAATGGGACTTCTATATTATATGAAACGTCTACCAAATCTGGGATGCGTCGATCGCAGTGAGTTTCCCATTGAGCATAGGAGCCTGTAAAGTATGTGGTGAGCTCTGCAGAATTGGGCAATTGGTGGTAGGTTGCTCTGGTTGCTAGGACAAAGCACCCCATGGTAGTGGTTTCATATAGTGTTGTAGATGTTTGTTGTCTTTTATTTTTTTTTTCGTCTTTGGTGTTAGTACAAAAAAGATGTGAAAATCATGGTTAGTTGGGCATGTTTTTTTTGTGTTGGCTAATTTTGCATGAAAAAAGTTTTGAGTCTCATTTTGTCTCTAGGGTCGTTCAGCTTATGTGCAAACAAACGTATGCTCCTGCACACTCACTCCTATTGCAGACGTTTGCAACTGTGTCTGTAATTTGGGGTTGGAGCTGACAACCCACAGCCTTGACTATGTTGTACGGCACAGAGAGTAAACCCGTGCCGCGGGGATATAATATCTTTGTGTTGTGTCTTTAGAATCACATTGATCTCAAGTTCTGGTCAGGACAAATTTTAAATTCATACAATGCCAAATCTGGGATGCGTCGATCGCAGTGAGTTTCCCATTGATCAGAGAGACTTACAGTAATTGTGAGCCTCTGCAAAATTGAGCAATTGGTGGTAGGGTTGTCTCTGGTTGCTAGGTCAAGGCACAGATGGTGGGTGTTCACAGATAAGTCCCAAGTATGCAAATGAGATTATTCCCATTTATTCCTCCAGGCAACTACTGAACAAACATACAGACGGGCATGCAGGAATCTTGTAATACATCATTTGCATACTTGGGACTTCTAATGTGAAATGTTTACCAACTGCACAGAATGTGGTAGCCACACTGAATTGTCATGAAGCATCCCGATTTGTCTGGCACAATAATGGTCCTTGAGAGTGTTGACAAATCTCTGTTTTTTGCCAGGCAATGTGTGTGTGAAAAACAAAATGAAACGGGCTTTTTGGGGAAGACAATGGCATCACTTTTCCATCCAGTTCCGACAGTACGTTAATCAAAAGAAGATATTATGTGGTTTTAGTGTTAGCAACAGTCCACTTTCTGAGAATAATATTGCATATTATTTCATAGCTTTATGGCAGCATCTTTTATGTCTTAACATTAACACCTGAACATAGGCATGATTTATTTTGATAATCCATGAGTTAAAGACATTAAAGGTGCTCAGATGCACGAGCTAAGTGTATTCTGTACTTGGAATGCTGATTCCTTGTTAATGGATTGATCAAACAAATAATCACATTCGAGCACAGTTCAAGCATCACAATGACATCTAACTTGCCCTGTTGTAACATTGGCCAGTTTTATAGTAATATCTGTACTCATTCATATCCCCCCCTTGGACCTTATTGAAAATACAGCTGTATTTCCGTCCACAATACATGCAATAAAAACAATTACACAGCCAAGTAAACCTTGCGGATCCCCTGGCAAGAATGGTAGTAATGGACAGACCTCATATGACCTTTGTCCATGACCTTTGACATTATTATGAACCCCCAATTGCACCGTTACCCAAGTTATCACGAAAAGGGGAAACAAAAACGTCCATGGGATTGTGCATATGATTGGAGATACCCCTTTTGAAGTAATGTTACTTTTGATACCTGAATTGGTTTCTTCCTTTTCATTCTTAAAGGATGAAGATGATGAGTTTGTGCAATAGAGGACCATGACAAGGACTTACCTCTTGGTAATCACCCCACAAGTGCGCTTGTGTGTCTCCGGTTTAGAACTCCATCGTCATATGAAATAAATAAATTCACATTGGTGTCAACAAAATTTCAGTCACCGCTGAACTGAGAGGGAGGCCCAAAAAAAGGGACTATTAAAATCCTATGACCGAATGGGATTGATTTCCTAAAGTATGCTGCTGTATGGGATCACTGAATGGATCCTCAGAAGTTTGTAACCGCCAAAGGCAACCTTCTGTTTTCTTGGATTCTTCTGTAGAATTCCATCTTTCTCTGTGGAGTGCTGGCACATTTTCAAATTTGAAACTACTTGGTTACTCTTGGTTGGTAAACATGAAGAAAATGATCTTTCCCTAGAAACATTCCAGTTTTTCTCTATGGAAAGATAATTAAAGGACTGTGTTGATATTCTCCATTTTTGAATATATAACAGAATTAATTTTGTAATCAACACAGGTTTTATGATCTCTACAACTTCCTAATGTCCTAATAACTGCTGAAAATAATTTTGGAAGTCTGTGAAATAATGTTATGCATCGCTGTTTATCATGAATCGACTTGTGATTATTTAAGTAGAATGTCAAAAAAACAATCTAATTATGCGCGCCAATATTTATTCTATTCAAATGCAAATTATCCTTAAGCTTCAAAACTGTTGCCTTTAAAAACACAAGTGTATGATCTAGATTTTGGGATGATTATATTAGAATCGGCTAAAACTCGCTTAAAATAATGGCATTTTGAACATAATTTTTATTTTTGTATAAATGAAAACTTAAAAAGAAAAAGGAAATTGAGTGTCCGCATGTTAGTAGTGAGACGTGGATGGCAAAAGGACAAAACATCATGCTATGTACTTAGTTTGAATAATTTTAATAAAAGCTTTGTAATTAACAGTATGAATACAACAGGATACAGAAATTAAAGCAATAACAGTACAATTTTTTTGAAGAGCACCCCCAATTTTCCAAAAATTTAGATTTTTGTACAGTTGCATGCTAGTAAACTATACTTGTGAATGTTAAAGCTCAAACTTGTCTATGTATCGCAAAAGGAGTTTTGTAATTGGGATAATTAATATCATATACTGATAATTCAGTGGCTGCTGGAAATGTAATTCCAACATGAAGTAGCCATTTGTCTACGCCCAGCCAGTAGGTGTTCCATTGGTTCTGGCAAGTCAAGTTAAAAGGTCATTTTCAAGAGGCAGTACATATTTTTTACAATGGGATGGACAGACAGAATTAGGGTTTTTTCAGCTCCGTAGTTAAATTAGGAACTGTAGCAATTCTAACTTACAAAAATCACTAATTTAATGACAAATTGCACTTTAGGAGGCATTTACAATTGGCAGGGGTAGTTTACGAGACAATTGCCAACACAACTGTGGCAAAAATCTCAAATTTGAAAATTGGGTGTGCTCTTCAAAATTTGCGCTGTGATTGCTTTAAAATATCAAAATATACAGTCTTTTGCTATTTGAAAAAGGTGCATTTCACAATTCCAACCCCAACATTTTTGTTATGTACTTAGAAAAGGTTTTATCATGGTTGTTTACTATGTCATCTTTTGTTATGATATCAGAATTATGAATCTCATGTAAGATATAAAAAAAGCTATACCTCTTGGTGAACATTTCAAATATAACAAAGATTTTGTTTGGAGTGATTTATGAATTGTGAGTTGCTAAATTAGATTTCTGTAACAAGTGATATACTGAGTAAATAAGAGTCAATTGAAACATGTTATCTCCGAAGCACGTATGTACAAATTGAGGGTTAACACTTCCTTTGCCTTGCTCCCATAAAGCATCTATCATTCCCAGCCAGCTCACAATGTCAAAAGGAACTCTGTGACCACATTACATATCTCATCAGGCGGAGCTTCAATTCGGTCATCTAGGGCTAGCCTATTATAATGCCTGCTGATTTATCCATGGATGTGTATTTTGTATGGGCATTTTCAAAACTCAATATATGTTCATTCATTTCCTGTCCTCGGTGCTATTTGTTTCTATTTTTGTTGGCTTGGCATATCAACTTCAAAAAGGACGTAGAAATACATTCTGGTACTACATGAATGGTATATACTTACACAATACAACAGTGTCAATACTAGGATATCAGCCATAATTTTTTATCTGCATGAATTTGACTGGGTTTTATTTAGACTATGCAGCAAAAAAAAAAAAAAAAAAAAAAATTATGAATATCGGATAAAGCGTTCAAGAGTTACGATTTTGATCATTTTTATTTTCGGCCTTTTCCTGAAATAGTCTATGGCGTTTTACTATATAGATAGTGATAGTTACATGGCACCATTGATGACAAAAGAGAAACAATAGAAATTCTAGCAACATTAAAATGTTATTTATTCCTAAATTTTTAACTTCAACACATCTTTATTGATACAGACTCATATTTGCAACATAATAGTTTTGGGCAATGTGACTGGAGAAGTAAAATTCAAGTCAAAAAAATTCATTTAAAAAGGTTGCCATGGCAACCAATATACCGAAAAAAATGGCCAATGTAGCCACATTTTTAGCAATATGTGATGCTTTGTACCCTACAACCATACAATGTGCTACAGACTTAATTTGCACATAATGTGTTTGGGGCAATTGTGACTGGTATGAATGATATGAAATAAATAAAATTCAAAGTCAAATTCATTCATTAAAAGGTTGCCATGGCAATCAAATATACCGGAAAAAGACCAATTTAGCCCATTTTATCAATATTTGAGCTTTGTACCACATCCATACAATTCTGCTACCAGAGTCATATTTGCAACATAATATGTTTGCGGCAATTGTGACTTGGATGAAATAAAATTCAAAGTCAAAAACAGGCATTTAAAAAGGTTGCCATGGCAACCAAAAAATATACCAAAAAAAATTACAATTTAGCCATTTTAGCATGATTGGCACTTTGTCCCGTCCAACAATGTAATACGGAACTTCATATTTGCAAACCTAATAGTTTGGGGAAAATGTGACTTGAATGAAAGTTAAATTCAAAAGCCAAAATATGATTAAAGGAAAATGGTTTAACCATGGCAACAAATATACCAAATATTGCATTACCTTTAAGTGGTTGCCTGGCAGGTGTTTAAAAATTATCTTTTAAAAAAGGCAAACCGAAAAAAATACCCTAAATTTCACCCTTTTTTTAGCATATTTGACAAAAGGTCCTCTAAAAATTTGGCATGGAAATACACTATGAAGATCCCACATGAAGAGAGGAAAGATATTATTTAAGTATAAATACCTTAAAAAAAAAGATCATAGTCTGAAGGCGGAGCATCAGACCTCTATTCATCATGAATGATCCGCAGTTCTCCATTGATGATCCGCAGTTCTCCATCTTTGCCAAGTTTATTTCTGCTTGTCACAGTCTTCATAGTTATTATTCATAATATAAAGTATTTACCGGGAAGTTCGAGTGACAACAAACTTGGTTAGTTTTGTGATGACACCAAAATTTACAGCGCGTATCATCCATTCGTCAGCTGATCTGAAGGCGTTGTTGTGTTGTGTGAATTTACGCTGGACGAGATTTTAAAAGACGTCGTATAAAACCCGGAAGTCAAGTTGCTAATCGTACGAGCGCAAAATAAAATGGCCGGGGCGCGGGGTGATCTCGTTCGAATTTCGATTGCTGGTTGGTAGAAATATGGTTTTGAAGGATAGATTGACTACTATATTCAAACGATTTCATGCCGGGGAAGTGCCGACAAAAGTGGAAAATACGGGACAGTTGTGGGGACCCATCTTTCGCCGTTCCGGTGTAGTACACATTGGTTAAAGCAATCAATTTGGAAATTGTTGGTACCCTGGTATGACGTCAGTTATGAATGGAATACCCAAATATGGGCATTGTGGACAACGTGATTCACACCGCGAAAGCCCTGAAACCTGAGCACAGCCGAAAAAATAGCCAAAATTCAGTCAGTGCCGCGTGTGAATTTCCAATCAGTCAGTGCCGACCCCGGGGAATGGCAAAATGAGTTTTGTACAATATTACTATTGCTGCTTCGCGACAGTTTTACTGCTTGTATCGTAACAAAAATTTGGCAGGGAGATAGGAATAGGACGTTCTAAACATGCGATTTTGAAAATTAGATTTTAAAATATTCAACCGTTTTTTAATACAATTTTTCAAAAAAGTGTGTTGACGGGGTTGCTGTGCTGGTTGAGCGTGTTTGTGGTGTACGTGTGCCTGCG
This sequence comes from Ophioderma brevispina, assembly GCA_023653785.1. Classification (NCBI taxonomy): domain Eukaryota; kingdom Metazoa; phylum Echinodermata; class Ophiuroidea; order Amphilepidida; family Ophiodermatidae; genus Ophioderma; species Ophioderma brevispina. The sequence goes on along the minus strand of JAMKCH010001003.1, from coordinate 14,776 downwards.
TGCGTTGATTTCAGGGGATGTGCAGGGAGTGGCGTATTGACATGCCATCAATATTTCAAATTCTGACGGTTGGGTCGTGCAACTTATGAAGTGCATAGGCAAAGAAGTGTGAATAGTGTTCATTTTTAGCAATAAGTAAATAATCATTAATACCAAATTTCTTTTCTGTGCATGCATAATCATTGTGAAAAATAAATGATTCCTGCGCATATGTGATGTGATCGGGAAAACCCGCCACTGTCGCACAAGGCAGTTTGCAAAAAATAAAGAAAAATAGCTTAAAATCTGTTTATGGCTTTTCTGGTTTTTTAACATATACCAAAGTATTGGTTCAACCAAGGTGGTGAAAATTAAAGTGCATTGTAGTCACTTTTCTTATACTATTTTCAAACTTGGACAAACCTATTTATGAAAATAACTAAGTTGAGGCTTAATCTTAATTTTGCTTATGTGTTACAGCTATGAGATTAGAGCAAAACCTTTCATGACAATAGGATCACACACCATTCAAGCTCCCAGTGCTTTACATATTGATGGACCCAAGTAACCATAGGGTGAAATATTCACACACCCAAGGCTTATTATGCAAATTTATTATTCCTGTGGTGACTAGAATTTTTTACAGCCAACGGAATGCAGAAATCCCCATATTTACTGGTTTTGGAATCACAAGTTTGTCTAAAAGTTTAAAAGAGGATTTAATCCTTGGTATTACTTCAGTGTGTGCTGCATACTACCAACTGAGGCAATTTCTTGCACCAAACAATTTTGAAAGTCCTCTAACTTAAAATTTCTGATTGATCCTTTCCTGTGTTGCGGATGAACATCATGTCAAACAATGCCTTTGTTTTGTACTCTCTTCAAGGATTTACATGTTAAATTTATAACCTGTCAATGTTTTTAGCAATAACTTTATGCAAAAACTAGTATATTTACAATGCCGAAGTAAATATATTTGATGCTAAAGGTTCTAATTTCAATTTCTATGTATTTAGCACATACTGCATTATCCTTTCAGAAGAAATAAAAGTAATCGTTTGACTTTTCAAAAGTTTTCACTTTAGAATTACGTTACCATGCAACAAACTATAGCAAATAACACACTAACATACTCCTTTTACATCTCAATTACCATAAAAATATTCTATAATACGGTGTTGGCGGGACGTTAATTTGGCTGCCTAAATTACTGATTGTGACTGTTCTGAGACCGATCAAAAAACATTTGCAGACATTCCTTGTGTCTAATACTTCTTATTAGTTTGAACATTTTTAAATCGGAACGTAAAATTAACTATTGGTACTTTTACAGGGAATCAATAGTTAAAACCGAGTGAGGTATTTAACCAAACAGGCACTCAATTTGATGCTAAATTGGGATAGTTAATCCCCCTTGTTGAAGAGTCATTATCTTGGACAAGCAAAGCAGTTTTTTAACTAAAATAGCTGAAATCAATAGCTGAAATCTGTATCTATTTTTAAATTTAATTGGAGAAACACAGGTACAATATATCATTCATAACCTTTTGCTTAAAATCTCCAAAAAAATCAAGGGATTTCACTGTTTTGCAAACTAAATGGTTATGCTCGCATGGTTTTTTGACCCTCAAAATTTAACAAGAGGTTTGTGACATTAAAAAGTTATTTTTCCGACCTATCCTAGCATTAGCAACGTAGCAACTACAGCATGGGGAATATTAAGTGTTGAAAGGTGTAACGTCCGAAACATATTCTATAGCCTGTGAATTTTAGTTTTGGTGTATTTAATATTCTTTGTATTTTGTATGGTTTTTCTTTTTTTCATAGCTTTTTATTTTGCCAAATAAAAATTAGAACCAATACACAGGGCATTCTTAAAAGTCTTAAGGCACTGATACAATGCTGATCACCTGTCAACATCAAATGTAACGTCCGCAAGAAAAGCAGTTGATCGTGCCTGTGATAAGGTACTTGCATCATATAAAGAATGAAAAAAGAAGTTCAATTATTTAAGTTAGGGGGTTCATCTGAAACTTTTACTCTCTGTAGCTGTAATACAGCTCTACCAGGATAAAAAGTATGACAAAATCATTAACAATATGAGTTAAAATTACAATTCAAAATCGAGTAACAGCACATTTTTTCACTTAAAGCAATACAGAGGGCTTATTTCAGTGAAAATTATTAACAGAGATTATGTTAAATATTTAACAAATACAACAGTGCCAATTATGTTTGTAAACACTAAGAATGCCTTTCCAATAGCTTAGTTTTCCGTCAACATTTAAACGTCCGCAAAACACGCCATTGCTAATAACATTTAAATAGTAAAAAAAGACAAGTAAAAATTAGTGTGGTAAGGAAAGTTCCTTCTTATTACTCAATATCGGTAAGAAATGTACAAATCAAACACCAATTTTATAAGAAAACCTCGATGCTTGTTGCGGACGTGGACTAGCGTTGCGGACGTTAAAAGTGGTGACGGAAAAAAAAAATGAAATGACATCAACAGGGTTAAAATGATAGGATGGGGATTCTATTGCCTGGTTCTGTGGGAAGTGTGTTAGAGGCCTTTTATTTTAAATATACCCAATTAAATGTACAAGGTCAAGTAGTTGTCACCAGTAACAGAATGTAATGTTGCGGACGTTACAAATATTGTGTGGAAAATACCTTTTTTGAGGAAGTGCATATTTTGTTTTAATAATGCGACATCAGACTCTTCATTTTGTTTCAAATATTGTTTGTATATAGAACCTATTTGTACACAGCCAAGTAATTAATATAACCTTGCTCTAATTTAAAGCAATGGCAGCTAAAATTTAGGTAAAATGTAAAATTGTGACGGAAAATTAACGTCCGCAAACATCATTTTTAATTGACCGGCTCTTTAGAATAAGGAAACGTGTGGGTGTCCATTATATTTTAGGAAGTTCTAACATTGGTACAGATGCTATGATGAAATATGAACAGATCACATGTGATTCTTTGTTGCAATGGCAAAAGTATACAATTGGTACTCTTTGGTTGGTTGACAAATTTCCGTCAACATTTGGCTGTTTAAGCATGTCAAGCACACACAAGGAGGATCACCCAAACTTTGTTAAGCTATGGGAGCTTTAGCTAGGTCTATACTTAAATATTAATCAACAAAAAATAAGTGAGCTTGCTGATACAAGTTGTGGGTGGGGCCCTCAAAGTGTCATTAGAGCTTTTTGGTAGATGTTAAAAAAACCAGAGCCATATTGTATAAGGCGTTAAACTTTGGATGTGTGTTTCAAAGAAGAAAGAAGTAAAACAGTTATGGAAACTTAATATTTCAAACTCTTCAGTGATAGTAAAAACTCTGAAAATAATTTCCCACCATGTGGGCGGGGTTTTCCAGAGATATTTATACCTGGGAGCTTAATATGTTAAACCATGTAACAACTGGCACTCTTTAAACTAACGTAAATGTCCAAGACAACCACTGTTCCATAATAAAATGCTCGGTTGTAACATTTGGAAAAAATCATGTATGATGAAGATGGTCCAACTTGATTTAAAAATGTTTCTGTGGTCACATTCAGATGAGGAAACTGTGCTTGGAAGGCGATGGTCACTTAAAATGAGAAAACCACGTTTCAAATCAAAAGGAATTGTTCTCTAAAAATTCTGTGTACGTTCTCTGTGACCTGTTTGCAGATAGTGAAGACCTCACTCGTTGAAATTTGGCTTACTATATTTTGTGCAACGAAATTAAAACTACCCAGAGTCATGCACCCTTGTCCACGCTTTCATTTTGTCTTGTACAATACACATGTACCTAACAATAAGGCGTCCACTGGTCCGGTTTTTATTTGAATTGCACCAACTAGGGTAATCCTTGAATCCCCATAGACCCAATAGCCAAGCAATATCCACTGCACAGCAACAATTGTACAAGGTCAGGGTTCGATCGCTAATACCTCGTCCCCAGAACCCCAACTTTTACTGTAAGTGGTCAAACTATTTGTGAACTCTTAGGCTAAGGGTGGGTTTGGGTTGTTGGAATTTATAAGCAAAATGGCCCCATTGTGGTTGACCAATATTAATTGTCACCGTACGTCTACATAGGGCTCATAAAATCACATTTTTATGATCTCGCATCAAAACGGATTGAAATATTGGAGTGAAGGCCCCTCAAGACAAAAACTTACGAATACTCTGTACTAAATATTGTCTCATTTTACCTCACAGAATCTGCACATAATATATATATATTTAATATAGCCAGGCATATTAGAAGAAAAGTATGAGATACAGGGCCTAATAAGCCAGTAAATTTTAGAAATTTTTAATAACTGCTGTGTGTTTGATAAAACGTTTATCGAAAGATTCAAAATATTTGAAATTTGCAAAATAGCTTTAAAGCCTATATAATCTCATAGTTGTTTTTTTTACTGAAAAATTGACTGCTGTCAAGGAAGTGTCGCATACAGACCTTATGACTAAATTACCGAATTTGGTCCTAGCTGCTTTCAGTCTTAGCATTTTTTAGGATCTGTTTACTATTAGTATACCTATAGTTATTACAGAATGTGCAAATTACTGATAATGCACTTCATAACAGAATTTTTGAAGATTAGGGCAAAGCAAAATTTGAGAAATCATATTTCTCGAACTCATATCTTACCGATCTGTGTGCCAAGTGAAGTATCACATTAAAAAAATTGACCCCACGCTCTCGGTTATACACCACTAACCTGGCTGCCGTAAGGATAAAAAATCTTGGGTGGACTACTTTCTTGCATGGCATCTGGAAATGCACTAGTTATATTAAGAAAGTGATGAAATTTCATGATTGACATGGTAGACTGGTATGTTTTCTCAAACTAAGTGGCATTTGGACAGTGAATTTGAGGCAAATTACTAGCTTTGGCGACTATAGAGAATCTTGGGTTGCCGGTCTGACATCGGGTGAGGTTGGAGATTCGTAACTAAAAAATTTTCTGGTCATCATATGTTCAAAATTTGGTTATTTGGTGATTTTAGCTTGTACTTTGGGGTGATGTTGTTGAGTTTTAAATGTGAAAGAAACATGCTCAAAGTTGCCATTTTTCCCATAGACTACTGTGTATAACCTCATGAAATGCAAATGTTATCCCTCAACAAATACATTCTTATAATATGGCTTGATATAAACTTATCACTGCAAACTTTCGTCACTGCAATCAAGATTTAATCTCATGTTGCCTATTATAAAATTATGTACAATGAAAATTATCATACAACTATGAAAAGAAAGAAATGTCCATTATGTTTTTCTATCAAATAACAAAATGTCTCTAATTTGTTGTTCATTTGTGAATTCACAAACATTCATATTGGTTTTCAGTTGCATCAAACTACCAGTACACCATTAGTTGCCGTGCAGCAATATAATTGTCGGGGGTTGTGTCAACTTAATTACTACAAATATGCGACCTGGTAATGACAGACATCCGTTTCAAGTCCGTTTGAGTCCAGTGGCTCTAACAAGTAATACAAGGTCGGCAGCCAGGCTGTCTTGAAACCGATCAACTACAACTTTCCGCTCGTTTTGTCATGAGAAGTCTCATAGTTATATCTTAAAGGCCTTATTCTGTCCAAGGACCACATCTTTTTGACTCGTCTCATAGGGAGACTATTTACTCTTTTCTATTTCAATCACTGACTCTGATGTTTTTGTTGCAATTGCCTACTCTAAAAATATAAGCATAATAAATTAAAATTGTGTACCTTGAGGATTCGAACCCACAAACTTTGGATTACAAGACAAGTGCCTATAGATGCATGCTATGCAATCCGAGCTGGAAGAAGGTCATTCTTTTAAATATATTAACAGAATAAAGCACAAATATAATCATGAATAGCACAGCTACAAGACTAGTAAAACGTGGTCCTGGAATAAGTCCTCTGCTAAACATAAAAGGTTGATAGATCCCAGAATTTTACATTGTCCCATTGTATCACAAAGTTCTATATGGTGTAATATGAAAAGTTTGTTTGCAAAACTGGATATATCCATTAATCCCAAATTAAGACACTGCTGCAAAAAACAGGGGGGAGCATGTGCCCTCGCGACCGTAATGTTCCGTTGGGTATATTACGGTCCGTTGGTACATCTTGTCTAAAAGCTGTTTGAGGGTGCAATGCATGCATGAAATACAGCATGCACAGCTTGGTCAGTACAGGAGGTGATGTTTGGCCTCGGTCCATCTCTTTTGGCAAACCAACTTTTCACATTATGCATCAAATTTCTGTGTGATGCAAAAGCATACTCAGGAAGTGTTCCATAGTTGGGACAATACATTAATTCCAATATGGGGAAATGTTGAAGGATGTGGTGGCAGAATAATCAATTCATCCTCAATATTAGTGTGGTTTGGTGTGTATTCCCATAGGATTTTCATGCCAAAATTGATTTTGTTGCTGTTTGTGTTTCAATAGGGCCTAGACTTTCAGAAAATGATGGGGTTCAAATTTTCGGACAGCTGCCCCCTTCCAAGCTGGAAATGTTTGTACAGGGAAAAATTTAAAATCGAGTCAAATTGTGTTTTAATGTATACTAACACATTCATCTCCTTATAAGGATTAGAAAAAGTATATATTTGCCTAGGTTCTAACATTTAGTTAAAGTGGTATAGCCCCATAATGGTTCAAGGGCACCCTGGGGGTAAATGCTCCTATTTTGTTGAAAGTGGTGTCAAATGATTCCTCTTGTCATACTGAAACAGAAAATGCATTTTAACTGATTTGGTGATATCACCATTGCTATCCAGGGAAAGTTTTGGTGACCCTTTTGACCATGTAGACCCTTGCTACATTTTGTTATGTAATTAGCCAACCCAATGTCACACACTGTAAAATAATACTTTTGGATCCTATGAGACAATACAAACAACTTGTCACCAGTTTCAACAAAATCTGAGCATTGGATAAATTTTACCCAGGATGACCTTGAACCATTTTGGGCTATAGCTTTTTAACTAATGGTTGGAAACCAGGCAAATATATATACTTTTTCTAATCCTTACAAGGAGACAAACATGTTAAACACATTGATTTCAAATTTTCCCCCTTGAAGGGAGCAGCAGTCCGAAAATTTGAACCCCATCATTTTCTGACAGTCTGGTCCCTATTGAATGCAAAACCGCAACAAAATCAATTTTAGCACAAAAATCCTAAGGAAACATTCCATTGACATCCTACACACACTACATGGAATAAACCACCCAAATCTCATTAGTCTCTTTCCCCTGAGAGGCCCAAATGCAGCACGCGCACACTCTGGAAAAATGTGCTCCTGGCAGGATTCGAACACCAGCAACCTTCTGCACACAAGAGAGAGAGAGATATCCCTACAAGAGAGATAGTCCCTACACACAAGAATTCCAGATGGCCCAAGACAAGCACTTGGTTTGAGGCGTGCTAGTTGCGATTGCTTCCTGAAAGGCCTTACTGTATTTTGTGAATGAAACAAAAAATGCCCATTGGATTACACGCTTTATTCCGTTATGCATGCATGATGGAAATAACGGGTGCAAACCAATAAGCATTTCATTTCGCAAATACAGTAAGCCTTCCTAAAATGCCTTTTTAGTAGTGTGAATTTAGTGCACACCCCCAATTTTCCTTATCAGAAGGTGCTGTAGTTATACTCTTACAGCACCCTTTGCCAACTCACCATTACAAAATGCCCTTTTAAAAAGTGTAGTTTACCAATTTTCCACAAAAAATTAAAAAAGTGGAAGAATACAATGGGAGGGGGATATAATAAGGGAGGCGGTCACAAGATGATTCTTTCAGGGTTTAGTGCAACAGAGGGCTTTCCTTCTGGCATTTTTGGCGACAAAATAAGATTTTGGTGTCCAAAATGACCAAACAGACCAGAAACCTAATTGCTAATGACTTTGATGCAAGATAATGTACGTTGAGTATCAACACCAAAATTATATGGCTATCTGCACTAAGAAATAAAGATAAATTCTCAAAACGGGCAAAATGCGATACACACGTTTTTGCCCTAGACTCCAGTATAAGTTTAAATGTTTTATGCAAAAGTCATACTTTTGGGATCAAAATCACGAAGTGACAATCCGTACGCCCATGTGTGAAATTCTAACAAACAGACCGCCCGAGACAGTGACCACAAAATAAATGATACTCTTTATCATCGTGATGCAAAGATCAGCTCTAATGAACTATGTGTGCGTGTAAAACATCTGTCCTTCAGCAGTTGCTCTCAAACTCCTGTGAATGGTTGTCAATTCTAGTTGCCACCATCTGAAGAGAAAAAAATACAGCAACTTGCATGATCCCCGGGCAGATGGCATAGGAACCATAGACCTTGATGACTTTTGACCTTGTCCATGACCTTTTGACAGAAACAAGCTTAACCCAAACTCTGGTTTCAATCAGACTTCAAAACTTTTTGTGAAGACGCCCTGAAAAAAACTAAAACCTAACAAAACCTGGAAAACATACATACGGACATGCGCGCTGAATCAGTCAAATCCCTCCCCCTTCTTTTCAAGCCAGGGGGGATTACAAATACTCTCGCCTTATATACTATATAACAATCTAGTTTGAGCTACACCATTAGCCCCGGAGCAGCGCCGAGACATTTGTACCACATCTCAAGTACAAAAGGTTTTGAGTTATTAAATATTGTAGACAGACTGAGCGGGACCCCTGAAACATAATTCTTAAGTGCCACAAATGGTGCTTTAAAGAGAGGGGCCAAGACCAATGTTTGTACAGGTGTCAAAATTTTTTAAACTGATCCAATCGTTGCCAAAGTTACCATGTTATTTGTCTACTACAAGGTTTCAGGAAAGGTATACTTTGTACTATCTACAAAGTAAGGTTTTAAGAGTTATAGACCAAAACAGCAAAAATCAATAAAAATGGTCAATTCAGTTTGTCCAAGGGGTCAATTTTTAGTGCTCCATTTGGATAAAAAGGTGCAACTTTTCAGTTTCAGTTTATGATTAACATCTAAATAGCATATACAAACAATAATGGGTGGGAAGGCCAAAAGCACAGCTCGAAAAGCGGCCACCCCATAAATTGTGCAAGACACTCACCACATGTAGAAAACAAGACAAGCTGGTGGAGCACAAGACACAAGTGAAGGACAGACACATGATGGCACTAAATTTAGGATGTTATAAATACACAAAAATGGCAATGTACAGACACACAAGGGGTCTGGCATGATTATAAAATAGCTTGCAATATAATTACCATAATACACTTTACATATAATAGCAATCATACTATAATTTGGCTAATGTTGTGTGTATGTATGTAGGTGGGTTTGTGTGCATGAAAGTCTTCGCCAGTTTTGCTTCAAAGTGTGTTTAATTCACACGGAAGGTGCGTGACGATTCCCGTACGGGATCCTAAACATTCTCGAAGAAATCGGTTCAGAAATGCTGAAAATCAACGCAAATGTGCTCGGTTGCTAGATAAATACCATTTGTTTGCAATCGTTACGAATCGCGCGTTTGCCTTGGTGCGGTTGCGGCGGTGGTTACGCGTGGGCAACAGGCAAATACGCCTAAGACGCTATAATATGCGGTACCAAATAAGAGTCTCGTTTAGTGGCAAACGTGTGGGTGAAAGAAGAAATGGTCAAGAACACGTCCTGGTTTTTTCGCTTTGATTGTCGTATGTATGGATTTTCTACGGGTTACCACGAATGTTTTTTGAGAAGAAAAAATATATACGAAATATATTACGGATGAAATTTGGCCGATTTAAATATTTAGAACTAGGGGCCAACGCGTTTGACCGGTTTATAATGAAGACATGGCCTTCAATAACGAGGCCTATATAGCCGAAGCTATAGGCATAGGATAATACGTGCAATACGATTATGGATTTTGTGACGGGGGGGTCATAACCTACAGGATGGCGAGAACTTTTAGTTTGAGGATTTATGAGACGGGGCTGTACGTTTGAGAAAAAAACGTTCACGGAACCTTACAACAGGATTCATATTGAAGTTTTATTATTAAAAAAAAAACAAAAAAAAATATACGGAAAGTTATAACGGGATTAAATATCCTTTGACTTTCCTCCTTAAATCGGTAACTACATGAGTTATAATAGGATATGATAGGTTCGGGAATTTGAGTTTTAAAAGTGTAAAATACAAAATTTTTGCGACTACGGGGAGTCCAAAGTTCAGGGTGATGGGTTTGATTGCGGTGGTCTCGCCATTGTGGTGTTACTTTTTCTCTTCTTCTTATCGCCCCTTTCAGTTTCAGTGATCGCTTCAGTTTTACTGATCGCTCCCGTTCACTCACTGCTAGTATAATAAAAAAATTTTATTAACACTAACTAATTATACATACAGCTATCTCTCACTCTCAATCTCATTTCACCACACCGTTCAAATAAGTAGCATAAAGATAGCAAATAATTAAATATTTTTCTTGAAACCTGGACGATGAGAATTTTTGAGAGTGTTCCAACAATATCATTCCACAAGCACTGTCCCTGTCTTCTAAAGGTGCGCATACCAAGGTTGGTTCTAAAATTAGCCGGACGTAAGAGTTGGAAGACCTGGTACCTTATCTGTGGATTGATTTGTTTTGAAATGGCATTACTGAGTTCAAAGGAAGATTAGCATTAACAAAGTTATACATAAATTCAGCCATTGCTAGCTTATTAATTCATAGATATTTAGTGTACTTAATGGCAGATTAAGGATGGGTAGGACTGGCAAGCCAATGGAATTTTTGTACGAGTCGAATAATACGCTTTGTTTTGATATGAATTTTTCTCAATCAGAATATTGGCATCACCCAAATTATACAGCATATTGGAGATAAGGAAGAACTAATGTTCTATAAAGAGAAAACAAAATACGTTTGTAAGAATAGTTTTAAGTCTGAAAAATCCCGTAATTGCGAAACCATATTTGCAATGTAAGTGGTAGGACGATTCCAACTTAGACATTCATCGATAAAAACACCAAGAAATTTCCAATAGGTCTCTATGAATTTCATTCAGAACCAAATCAATTTAAGACAAACATTTGGATAGGTTCGATTAATAAATCTGTTCCTGAAAACATATATTAGTCTACGATATTGAGAGAAACTTATATTTTGATTTAAACCAAGATGAAATATGCCAACTCTTTTATTCTCGCAGTGTCATTATCGATCAAAACTATGCTCAGAAATAACTATGTTGGTGTCGTCACAGCATAGATAAAGAAGACGAACTTATTGGTGGATCTATAGGATGACATAAATGAATAGTTTTGAGTGTTCTCAAATGCTTGCTTAAGAAGTATGAGGCTGGAAACAAGGTCAAGGTCCCATTGAAGCAATGGATGTTGACCGTCTGTGCCCCCTACATCATTAACTAAGTATTTTAGACAGTCCAAACTATTCCTTATTTTAATCCTATAAACTCCCATCAACAATTTGCACCCATTTTTTAAATCTAATCAGAGCCACTGCTTTAAAATTTTGACCCCTGTACAACTGAAATTGATCCCTTTTATTGAGTTTTTTTGGTTTGGCGTTTTTAGCCTATAACTCTTAACTTTACGTTGTCGATTAGTATACAAATATTGACTGCTATGAAGGGTCAATGGTTGAAACTATAGGCCCAAGTTGATCTCAAAACCATACTATGCTATGCCCCGAGGCGTAATCTGAGGGGCATAGTATGGTTTTCGAGATCACCGAGGGCCTATAGTTTTCAACCATGCTCCGAATAAAAACACATATTTGGTTTTATATACCGAATATATAATTTTTTGTCATCACACAGGCTATATCATGTGTAGCTCATGAGCTGGAGGCCATGTTGTCATGGCTTGGCAATGCATGGTTTAACAATTTTGTGTAACTTAGGAGGGTCCAAAACTTGTCCAAGCATTAGCAATCTCAAAACCTTTCTTTTGTTGAGGAAGTGATGTTGGATCCAAAACGGATCGCCGTAAGCGACTTCTTGTCCATTTGTTGTCGGCAAGATGTGTACAACTTCCTTTGCAGGCTGCTCCGAATTCAGCCACTGTTACAATCACACCCCACCCCGCTTCAGAGCATTTTCCTAACACGATGAAAACACACAAACACAAGCTCAACGACTAAATGTGATAATCCAACTTATATTTTCTGTTACACAGAACAATCACCCATAACCCAATGTTGTCCTCTTATATTTATGCAGAAATCTTTTGGATCTAGGTGCTTTATTAACGGTAGAAAATCGTTTGTTGCCAGCGACCCCTCAAACCTGAGTGCCGATGCCGTGGGCGCAGCCATTTTATTTCCCAAAGCAAGCCGCGACGCGGCGCCGATGGCGCTATGACAGGGGCTGCTGTCAAACAACATCCTGAGAGGATAGGTTTTCAAGTACGAGAAGTACACAACTCAAATCAATGAATAGGCCTACGGATGGCGTGCGATTCACCATTGCCACTTGCTCTTTTTGTATCCCCGGTTGTATAGAACTTTAACAATCTCAAGCACAGACTCCCCACATATAGTAAACACCGGCCTCTGGTCCTGTGACTCAGCAAATTGGTGACACACCAACAAGGCCCGCCCTTGACCGATTTATTCGATCACGCTATCTTCGGCTATCCAAGGCCATCTCCATACTGTAATGGCCATCTGACACGTGATCGGACATGGCATACCTGTTGCTGTGTGTGCCCACTGCATATGGGGCCCGTTGTTATGTCCCTTAGCTGTCGAAGCCATGGTGATATTCCAACCGGTGGAAGCTCCCAACGAGTCTGTGAATGAACGTGAAAAGTGATTTACGGGAATCGGCAGACAGTCACAATTCAATAATTCCCATGGATTGTTGTTCCCTGGTGCAACAAAATACGTCTGCTTATATTCATCTCATTACCCCAGCGTCAATATGTACACTCATCATACGGATGGATTAGTCCGTACGTCAGTCTCTAATTCTGGGAAGAGGTGGTCCCGGGCATAGTTTCATGAATGAGCATTGCCCTCTCCTCCCAGGGCATAGTTCATTTTTTGGTCAAATTCTTTAAGCTAGTTGAATTCATGCCTCCACGTTTAACCAATTCATATGAGGAATATATATATGAGGTATATAATACAAACGATACTTTCTAAAAAATCATTTTGGTTAGACAAATAACATGAACTTTTTAAAATGATTGGATAAATTTTAAAATTTGACCCCTGTACAAACTTTGTCCTTGGACTCTCTCCTTAAGGCACCGTTTGCTGCACTTACGAATCACGTTTCAGGGGTCCCTATCAGTCTCTCACATATTTACATCACTCAAACCTTTTGTACTTGAGCCTTATTACAAATGGCTTCTAGCCTCCAGGGTTAATCATTGGTGATGCAAGAGGAATTCCCATAGAGTCAAGCCTTGACACCCTCCCCCCCAAAAAATATATATATATTATATAGTAACAAAACTGGTTTTACACTTAGTCCAGGATAGAAATCCGGCAATTGATAGCATGTCAGACATAATTTGACAGTGCAGTCGGCCATGGCTAATCATTAGTGAACAAGGCTTTTTTGAAAGTGAACGAAGAAAGGTTAATTAAGTGAATTACTACTGTGAGTCTACACACCCATAATTTTAGGTGTCCTTAAAAAATCTGATTTGAAGCATCACCCACCAAAAAACTATCATAGTTTGCGTGTTGATGAATGACAAACCTTGTGACAACACTGTTGGTAAGCTGACTGATCAGTACGGTCCCTGACTATATTATTCATTCTTATTCAGTAGGCAGAGTTAGTAAGTAAACACCATATATGGTGTGTTGCTTATCTCAATGTGAGCCAAGTGTTTACGCGCACGCTCATGTATAGGTTACTGAGTGCAAGCAGTAGTACGAGTAGGGTTCATTTTTAGAAGCGGGGGAGTATTGGGGGGAGTATTTGTGTCTTTTTAACCAATGTATTGAAATTAAAACCCCCCCCCCCCCAATACTTCGGTGATTTAAAACAACAGACTAAATAAGCGATGGGGTTGTGTTTTGCTTCTATAATATCGTGGCATATTGGATGGGCAGCAGACTATTTTATCCCCCTGGCTGAAAGCAGAAGGGGGATTCTCTTGCTACAGTAAAGGCGTACGGCGTCAACACAATCTTGTGAAAGCGATAACATGACACATAAGGGGTTATGTGATTGGTAACTTGGTGGGGGGATCGGACTGCCATGCCCATCATCTGATATTAGATTATGGGCATGGAATATGCTAATTAGGTACCTAATTTGAATAATTAATGAGTTAATTTCAACACAATCGTGTGAAACGCGATAACATGAGACCATAAGGGTTATGGGATGTGGTAACTTGGTGGGTGGGATCGGACTGCCATGCCCCTCATCCTGTTAGATATGGCATGGCATATGCTAATAGGATACCTAATTGATAATTATTAATGAGGTAATTTGGGGTATTTGTGCCAAAAACGCTTGTGAACCGCCGACGCCGGCGTACAACACAATCTTTGGAACGCGATAACATGAGAACCCATAAGGGTTTATGGGTGATGCTGTAACTTGGTGGGTGGGATGGACTGCCATGCCTTCATCTGTGATTAGGAGTATGGCATGGCATATGCTAATTAGGTACTAATGTGCCTAATTAATGAGTAATTTCAACACAATCCTTGTGACGCTGATGATAACATGAGACCATAAGGGTTGGTGATGTTTTACACTTGGTGGGATTGGGACTGCAAATGCCCTTCATCTGATTAGATTATGAGCATGGCATATGCTAATTATGGTACCTAATTTGCATAATAAT